>JAYJLX010052187.1:0-11210 GCA_036873525.1 Chalinula nematifera | reverse complement strand
GATCTAGTATATACCTTAAACAGTTGTAAACTGGTAAATCACCCCTGAAAACATTTTGTTAGGCAGTTAGCTAGATTTCACACAATTTAGTTGGATTTCCACTTGCCCTTCGTGATCCCCAGCATTTTCTAAAGAACAAATTATAGTCATGCTGAACTGAACAGTAACACACAACACATACAACATGACCACAGCTTATAGGTGTACAAACACCATATTAACCAAGACAAACATGAGCTGTTAGGCGCTTACAACTTAAGTTTCATAGTGCTAATCTCAAATGAGGCAATTATCATCTATAGGTTGGTTATATAAACAACTACTACTGATCACAAAATATCAGAAAGCCACCCAGTAGCTGAGTTTATTTTTTTTTACTGGCTTACATGATATTTACTTCTTTAAGCAAGGTTTCCAAAGCTTCAGCCCACTGCCAGTCTTCCTCGTCAATCGCCGCCATGTTTTAACAGTTATTAATTGTTATTATAAGTTTATAACATGTTATTAACAACAATCAACACATAGGCTTGTCATAACAACATGGAGTGTGTACTGCCATAACACAGTGGTGTGTCATAAGGTCGGAAAGCTGTGTATTCCTCTGTTTGACATACTAAACATGTTATAATGACATACTTGTTTCTATTTGACACGCGTGTTACCCACTGGCGTGAGTTAAAATAACATACCCGTTTTTACAGTGTATTTGCAGGTCTTGCATTAGGCTTATGCACATTCTGCTTTAATTTTTTCCTATTATTCTCTGCTCTCCTGCTCATAAGTGTACCCTATTATGCTTCAACAGTGTTCCTATTCTGCCCAGCCTATAGATGACAATCATGTCACATCTGGCACTTAATGAGTTTCTTCAATCACAATACACATATACTTCTTAAGTACAGAACTGAAGAACTGTTTGAATTAACAGTTCACCGTGACTGATGTATACATGTATGTTGAATATGGTTTCACCACTAATCTCACTAAAATACATTCTGACATGTAAAAGAAGTTTAAGAGCAATGCAATTACCCATAATTAATTGATTTTAGATCACAAGACCTAATAAAGTGGAAATTTAACCCTATTCTGCCTGATTCTGCCTTAACTTTGTTCTGCTCAGTTTTGTTCCTATTCTGCTAAAAGAATCTGCCGCAGAATGTGCTTAAGCCTATCTTGCATGCAAGAGTGAATACACATTCATGCACCTTAGTTGGTGTTTAGTGAGTGAGCTATTGTGGTCACCCTATAAGGTTGGTGAGTGAGCTAGTATCCTAAGGTTGGTGTTTAGTGAGTGTATTCACCCTAAGGTTGGTGAAGTGTGTTCACCCTAAGGTTGGTGAAGTGTGCATGTTCACCCTAAGGTTGGTGTTGCTGGCACGGGGGAGTGTCCCTTCGGTATTACCACATACCCTTTTCCACTACAGTGGTGTCAGAGGCATTAGCGGGTATCATGGGTTTATTAAATGTTGTTTCAATGATGATTAACTCTGTCTGTAACGTGTATATGTATAATTATACGTCAGTAATGTTTATTAACCCATAATAATCATAATTAGTACCCATTTGCTGAGTACAATGAGATAGCTTTGTAGGGATAGCTATTGGTTTCAAGGTGTTCATTATTGATAATGTATATCGGAAATATCCGAAAGTGAAGAAGTATGACAGTGTCAGTAAACTATGGCATTCGTTACCAATACAAACAGCCAACTGGAACAGCGGCAGAGCAGAATGACAGAAGAGGACCTGGTGAGTGGGTGGTACTAGACTGAGAGATATAGTAACTGTAAAAGAGAGATGTGTTATGATGTAATATGATGTAATATACTTACAGTAATTACTGTCTAGTCTCGCTACCGCCAGCCCCTCCCACTTTGCTGCGCTACGAAGTGGGAGGGGCTGGCGGTAGTGAGACTAATTTACTGTCTTTGTAACAGCAGTATAGTATACTAAATAAACTGTATCTTCAGGTATACATGCATGTACATGTTAAACCAAGTTCACAATATTATTGTACTATGGGTTGAGCCTAGATCAAAGGCACCACCTGGAGTTTATATGCTGTAGAGGTAGTAAGATGATGGCTTCTAACTAGTCAGCCACAAGCCACTCCCTACATTGTACAAACCAGATAAACTATACAGTGTAAAACAGGTTATTGAATACACACTTGGCTGTTATTTCAATTAGAAGCCTCGGCTCCGCCTCAGCTATAATTGAATAACAGCCTCGTGTGTATATTCAATAACCTGTTTACACTGTAGTTTATCTCTTACATAAATTGCATGCATGGGTGATTTAACCTTTTTACGTAACTTTTACATTCAAATAGACTATATAAAGCCTAGTTCACAATATGACGCTAAAGTGCTAATGTAACGTTGCGTGAGCAATTTGACCTTTTTGACGCAACATTTACATTGGAATAGACTAGAATTCTATTCAGCACAACATAATGTCCCAGCACTGTCATATTGTTGGCTATAAGCTTAACAGTAACACTTTAATTTGTAAACTTTATTACTAAGTATACATGCATGCATGTAGCAGTATAGCTGTAGTATATAGTACTCTATATAAGCCCTATATATCTGTATATATATACTATAAACTGTCAGGCTTTGTATTCAACTATAGTATCACTATTAACAGCATTGTATAGCTATTGTACATGTATTATCATATATTAAACACTGGCAGATCTTAATGTTAAGTTTTATTATACTATAGGGATATGTACATTTGCATCATGTAGTGTCATGCCAAGCCCCCCACATATCAAACAAAGGAAAGTTTGGCTCACTGAATTGATTGTTTTGGCCCTTGATATGCTGACAAATCACGGATGCTACGGTTAAAATGCAACCAATGTGGCTACTAAGCCAAACAGACAGATTGCCGCTTAAAAAAATGTGATTGGTGAGTAGGCTATTAGCATTTCAATTTATGTGTGGAACGTAATCAAAGCTTGGTCAATAACTCCACTTCCCTGGATCAAGAAAACCAACTTAGTGTGCCAAACCAACTTGATTAGTGTGCAAAACCAACTTCTTATTCATTAAATACATGAGAGTCCACATAGTGTGAAATATGCCTTAATAATCACCACACCCCTCACTCCACCCTCCCACCACACCCCCTAACTCCACCCTCCCACCCTTTAGACTGTGTCCACTATCACTACCCGCCCTACGGATTATGATATGGTTGTTCTATCAACAGCTGATACTCCCTTTACTGAGCGGTTTCGGTTACCGGCCACGAAATTACCCCTTATATAATTGAAGGTATATATTATTGAGTATGAACACACCCACTGCATTGTATTTATAATGGTCTCATATAAATAGGTTGGCAAACGGGAAAGAGGTGTACTCTGATTGATAAAGAACGTCCACTCAGTAATTCTAAAAGTGGTCGATTGCTCTTGACCCATAGGTAATGTATACATTATATGCTCTTCCTACTAAAATGAAATTTAATGAAAGCATACAATAAACTCAATGTAGCAGTAACAATTACAGTGTACAACAATACCAGGGTGTAGGGTATCATTGTTTATTCTTATTGCCATAGTTACCTGTGCTTTGAGAGGTCTCCCCGACCTATGACATAGGAGATAGAGTTGCTATGCCTTTGAAAGACATAGTCTCTGCAAATAAGGTATGCAATGTCATATTGCTCTATATGTCACTGTAAATAACGTGTATCATGTATTATATTATTAAGGCTAAACCGTTCGCTGTTCTTCCTGGAAGTGGAATGTCTCTAGAAATCACTCTCAAATCAAATTCTAAGGTAATGCTATCTTTTGAGTAATGTAATGATTAACATCATTTCGATCACTTTCCCTTGTTCCTTCCCCTCCTCCCATATTATTCTTTTCTCCTCTTATCATCCTTCCATGCTCACTCTTTCCCTCCCTCCTCCCCCTCCCTCCCTCCCTCCCCCTCCCTCTCTCTCTTTCTCTCTGTCTTTCTCGTTCTCTCTATCCTATCTTCCGTTAGCCAATTATTTTTGGCGCCATACCATCGTGACCAGGCATACGTATATGTGATCAGGCAATGATATTGGGTTTGGACTGGGGCACAGACCCTGAATCCATTGATACCTCCAACCCATCACTGGAACCCCTTGACGGTGGGGTCTGGTAATGTGGACTGATTACAGCAAAGGCGTAGTCATGGCCAGGATATTCCCCAATACCATGGGAGCAGTCATACATGACACTATATCCTGCTGTGTATATTAATATAATTCACTCCATTTGGAGAACATCCTTATTGACATTTTTATGCATTTGTGTTTGTTTTTTTTTACTCTATATATTTTATGCAATAATATTAAGGTTACTGTTTTTTTTTTCGAAATTGGATGGTACGAGGTGAATGGAGTCCACACTTACACGATGTATTTTGATTGTAACTATAGCTCATCAGTGCAATTGAGTTGAACTATGCTGATTGTAGTCAAAGTATAATTCATGCACATTATCCTCATTATGTATTTGTTCTCGAATTACAACTAACCAAAAAAAAGTGTCAGAACAGTGAAAACTCTGAGTATAATATGATTAGTGACACATAAAAGGATATCACTTGAAACACAAAATAACCAAATAACTAGGTAATATTAATCTTAATGTACAGTAA
Organism: Chalinula nematifera; assembly: GCA_036873525.1. NCBI lineage: Eukaryota > Metazoa > Porifera > Demospongiae > Haplosclerida > Chalinidae > Chalinula > Chalinula nematifera. The sequence goes on along the minus strand of JAYJLX010052187.1, from coordinate 6,555 downwards.
AATCACTAAAGCAAACACATAGGTACAAAAAAGGAGTTTTTGCAGTCAAATCCTTGAGTATAACTCATATCTTTAACTGAATAACCACAAATTAAGTATGCAATCCAAATAGTTATAATTATACTAATTAATAATTATGTGTATAATCAATGTTAATTGTATAAATTATCTAGCTAATCTCAGCACACAAAAACAGGCGATAAAGTATACTGTTCTAACAAAAAATAATAGTACCGGCATCAATTAAACTGCATGAGTTTTGCTTGTCTGCTGTTCTTTAATCGATTGTTGGATCTTATCGGGTATAGACTGATGATGGCCGGTATCATCGTTGTCTCCTTCTGCTGCATCTGGTTTTTCAAAGCAACACCATGGAGTAAACATAGCAGTAGTGATACTGGCACAGATAATGCTGAGTGTTTGCACAGCTTTGCTATCCAGCAAACTGACTTCAATTCCACATGTCAAGTCAGGATCATTTTGAAATATAGCTATAGCAAATAGTACATAAGGTAAGCACACAAATGTAACTTGCATCATTATTATAAAACATGTGCGGCAGCAGCAAAGTTTATTGGTAAACCCTTTCTTTCCACCAGAGCACTTTAGCAATATCGCTGTTGCCAGAGAAAATGTTAAAACTGCTACTGCTAAGGTAGATATAGCTTGTTCGATACCATCCTGTTTCAGCTGTATAGAACAGCCCTCAGCTGGATCATTTGTTTTAAGCTTTACTTCCACTCCTCCAACAATAGCTATAGCCCCTAATTCCAGCATCATAAGCAAGAAGAAGTAGAGCAAAAGACAGTTGTATGCCTTGGGAGCAATCAGACTGTGTATCCTAAACCTTGTTTCTCCATTTGCATTAGGTTCCTTTTTCAAGAATGAGTAAATCTTCTCCGATAGACGTAGCAACTTGGCAAAGCATCGTTGGAAACATATCTGATTTCTACAGCAGCACTGTTTCAGACAAACAGTAATTAATAATACTATTATAATAGTTATACTAACACCAAGGATACCAAGTATAATGCAAAAATCTAAAAATAATTTTAAATTACACATGTCTGTGCAAGTTTCACCACCATATTCTGCATTCTCAGCACTCATAATGGATAACGCTTCTGTGTGTATACGTACTGCGTAATTGCTATACAATTATAAACATCAAGCTCAGCTTGCACTTTTATATCGATGAACTCTGTGGTTGGGCGCTGCATAATAATGCATGCTCAGCATTTATATACACCATAATTATGGATATAAATATATGAGCTTGAATTATTGTAAGATATAGGAATAACAAATTATGGAAGAATTTGGGATGGGTTAATTCAAGGAATCGGTGTAAAAGAAATTAAAGAAGAATTTTTGTTGGCATCTGCCACGTGTAGTCTATGCATGTTCTATATGAGCGCGCTGGTTTATATATAGCTCCCCCAATTGCATAATAGTTCAATAACATGCATGCATGAGTTTTTCAATAATATATAAACATGCATATAGATCTATGTATCATGCATTGCACTTAAGTTTTATTGGAATCACCTAAACTGTGTATCGCATGCTTGCATGCACAGCGATATTATAGTGTGAATGATATATTTTTACAAGCAAAATAATTAAACTATAAATTTACAAACATTAACCTGTATGAATAATGAACTACAAATGACATTGTGTATCTATTTAGCTGACGGTATGCATGTTTGAATTATATAATATATATAGTTTTGTTTTTAGCTCTTCATTACTGCCACCTATAGCCTGTTGTTAATTGCTTAATTGATTGCTGGATATTATGATAAGGTATAGATCTAGCCTCTGGCTAGCCATCTTATCTTCAGCATAGAGGTCGGTTTATCAAACCAACACCATGCATGGAGTGAACATATATAGCAATACTGGCACAGATAACACCAAGTGCATGTTAGAACAGCTCTGCCATCCCCTAAACCTTCAACTTGACATATGGGGATTTAAAAGCATCATGCATTATATGACTATAAAAAGCATATAGTAGATCTATAGGGTATATACACACGTAACTTGCATTATTGTAAAACATACACAGCATGCATGAGCAGTTCTGGCACTGCTGAACGAAATTGTTTCCACCGGAGCACTTTAACAGTACTGCTGCATGCATGTTAGCAAAGAAAAAGTCAAAACTGCATGCTTGTATCATTTACTGTGAATATATATAGCTTGTTCAATACCATCAACTTTCACCTGTACAAAACAGCCCTCAGTTTGATTTGTTTTATATTCTATAACTCCATTCCTTCAACACAGATAACCACACCTTCCACCATATATGCACCATAAGCATGAAGAAGTAGAACAAGAGAAAGGTGTATATGCTTTGGGAGCAATCATGCAGACTATATATCTTGAACCTTGTTTCACAGCATTCACATCATGCAGTTTGCTTTTAAGAAAATAGTAAATCTTCTTTGTTATAGACGCATGCAGTATAGCTTGGTAAAGAATTGTTGGAAGCATATCTGATTTCCATGCAGTGTTTCAGATCAACATGCAAGAACTATATAATAATATTGCGATAATAAGGTTAACACCATGCAATGATACCAAAGATAATCCAAAGATTTAACTGCCTATGTATTTGTATTTCGCACTATAATGAAAGCAAACTGCACCGTTAAATTCTTTTCCAGCACTCATAATAATATTGAATACCACCTCATGTAGTTCAATTAATACATATGGGACATAATAAGCCGACTTATATTTTAATTGTTATAATATGTTCTCAAGCTATAGTGCAAATTAAGTAATATTGACATTGTTGGGAGCTAATCCTTTTAAGCGGCAAGAGTAGATTCAAAGGATTGGGAGAGAAATTATAAAATATAGGAAAAAACAAAATAGTAAATACAAATTAATTCAAGGAATTCATGTAACCTCGAATTAAGGGAAATTAATAAAGAATTCATGTAATGATGAAAATTATTGGCACTATATGTACGTATAGTGGTCTCTCCCAGCTGCAATAGCAGTTCCTGTTTCCTTCCTGCTGTTATCGTAGATGCTGCTTGATGATCTTGGACATGCTGTTCGTATAGTACCAAAGCATTCCGTGAAGCACGCATGCATGCAATACATACATGTAATACATACATGTATAGAGCCGTAAATACATGCACACACTTGGGACTGCTCATTAACTTCCATGCATACATAATTATATGCATCAATTAATCAAACATATTTCAATCAATTTAAAGAAAACAAAATCTTACCAGCAGGTAAAGGTAGAAGGGTAAAATGTATATGCATGCATGCATGCACAATTAAGTAAGCAGTATTATACCAAATTTTTGCCAAATATACTCAAGCTATATTTATCATGTTTTAGCATATTCGCATTTAAGGCTGATTGAACAAAATAGTTTACACCTGCAACAAATACGTACACATTAACTGAGCACTATATAAAGCTGATCATGATGACTCAGTATGTGCATGCAATCCAGTATGTGCATCTGTGCATGGTGCATGCATAGAGATAAGTTGAACACATGCATTGTTGGTGACTGAAGTAGTGTACAGGTTATCCACGTACACTCATAATATAATTTATCATAGTAGAAAATATAATAATTGATGGTATTATAATTATTGTCTGCAACAATAAATTGAACAGTTATCACAAGTTATTAATTATATAATTCAAACATATTATGTGCATCATGCAGGTTTTACATGCAGTCATATATTGCAGTTTAATATATTGTTGTTCTTGATGATTGTTATGGACAATATTATTATATGTATTTGACTGCCGCTGAGCGGGATCTCTCCTTCCACTGTATATATATAGAGGATGGCTTATCAAACCAACACCATGGAGTGAATTACATACTGCATGGTATAGCAATACTGGCACAGATAACACTGAGTGTTAAAACAGCTCTGTCATCAAATAAACCTTCAATTACACACGACGATGATTCCCATCCAGCTACTGCCAGAACTACTGTACACGAAAGCATTACGGAATATCCCATAAGGTAACCACACCAATGTAACTTGCATATAGTGTAAGAGTTACACAGCAGTAACAGTTTCCAAAGCGGAGTACTTTTCTTCCACCAGAGCACTTCAGCAATATTTTTGTCATTATAGAAAATGTCAAAACTGCTATTGCTAAGGTGGATAGAGCTTGTTCAATACCATCAACTTGCACTTGTACAAAACAGCCCTCATGCAGTTTCATTTTTTTTGTATTCTAATTTCATTCCTCGGACAACAGCTATGGCTATACATTCCAGCATTATAAACAGGAAGAAGAATAACAAGAGAAAGGTGCTTTGGGAGCAATCAGACCATGTATCCTAAACCTTGTTTCTCCGTTGACAGTTTCCTTTTTCAAAAATGAATAAATCTTTTCCGTTAGACGTAGTAACTTAGGAAATAATAGTTCAAAACATATTTGATTCTTACAGCAGTGTTTCAGAATGACAACAATGACAACTACTATAGCGATGATTACACTAACACCAACGATACCTATAGTACAACACATAAATCCAAAAAAAAATTTTATTGAACACAGTATCCAGCAATCATCAGCATAAAGTCCAGCATTCTCACTCATAATAGGATGGCCTGGATGACTTCTAGTGCTGTGTGAAAGTACGTGCACTGTCAAATTCAGCCTGCGCCTGCTCACTTTATATGCTGGTAATATGCCCATGCACTGGACAATTTATGGACATCAATTGCACTTGTAATAACATATACATATACTGCATGATTATATGATTCATGCATGCTACTTCGACAATGTCCCACTGATCAAAGATATTCCGTTACATGCTCTATTAATCTCGCCTGTCCTTTTGTCATGTGATAAGATGTGGCAGACTACTCAGCATGCATGGTACATATGTGCTGTACTGAGACCTACCTGGAAGTCATGCACTGTGCATCATGCACAGGAAAAGCTGGAATAAGTTGTGCGTGGATATGGGGCTACAATATATGATGTATGCATGCATTTTCAATGAAGTAATGGTCATATCTATAACAATGAATTAAACAAATCATTAAATATATAACAATCAAGCCGGAACAAGTATATTTATCTTATAATTTGCACATCAGTTTTGATCAATGGTATACAGTATACTGTCTTCTCCTTTGTACAGTATATATATTAATCTGAAAGCATTGAACAAATTGTTACTAAGAATTAGGAACAATTTATTAATTTATTAACAATTTAATTTTTATGTAGTGGTACGCAGCATCATACCTGACATAAAACAAGCACATTATGAATACACATGTACATCTTAGTGGTATATAATTATAATAACAGTATAGGTCTATCCAGTTCCTGATTGGTGTGGATATAGGTGAGTATAGGACCTTTCCTTTCACCGCAGTATATACATCGGTTGATGCATGGTTAATCAAAACAGCACCGTGCATGGAGTGAACATATACTGGTAGCAATACTGGCACAGATGACACTTCATGAGTATTAAAACAGCTCGTCATCCAATAAACCTTCAACCTGCATGACACAATGATTTAAAGGCAAAGTTAGATAATTCATGATTAGAAGGAAACCATAAAGCCACGCGCCACGGTATGAGAAATCCAACAATAGCAATTAATAGACTATATAGTTTCCGATGCGGAGTCCTCTGTTTTCTTCCACCATGCACAGCATACTATTGCCTTTATAGAAAATGTCAAAACTGATATTGTTATACGAGTGGGTAAAGCCCATCAACTTGCCTCACCTATACAAAATAGCGGCCCTTAATGGATTTGTTTTGTATTCTAATTCACTCCTCAAACAACAGCTATATACTTATGGCCCCACAAGCATCACAAGCAACGTGCAAGTATACAGATCATGCATGCATGAGAAAGGTATAATGAACAACGATTCATACCTGCAACCATGCACATGTGCACTGGACATTATCTGGTGATGACTGTGAGGAATCAGATGCATGCAGGCAGATATGAGCCCACGGCCAACCTTACAATGTGACCATGGCACTTATATTATCACAAAACAATAAACTAATTATGATCAGCTATAAACAGCAGTATAATACAAAAGTGATGAATAAAATGAACAAGTACTTGTTCATAAGCTGCATATCACAAGCCGGAACAAGTACATTTTACAGTTTTAATTGCACATCAGTTTTGATGCTGATGCTGGCATCATCTCCTTTGAAAACAGTGCATGATCATGCTGCATATATGGTTTCTCTTTAATGCTCAAGAATTAATACTGAAATGATGTAGAATACAATATTAAACTGTTACTTAAAAACATATGCACATGATTAATTAATTTTGTTTTGTATTATATAATCATGCGCTATTGTCACTTAACGGTTGCTGGATCTCAGATAGGCCAATTAATGTCTTTTCTCCTTCCATTTCAGTAGTAGAGGGTGGTTTATCAAACCAACACCACGGAGTGAACATACTGGTAGCAATACTGGCACAGATAACGCTAAGGGTTATCATTGCTCGAGCATCAAACAAGCCCTCATATTG
>JAYJLX010052176.1:0-11215 GCA_036873525.1 Chalinula nematifera | reverse complement strand
CTCCAGAAGCATCTTCAGCAGCCTCTCCATTTAGTAACGGAGAAGATGTTTTATGTTCATTTGTAGTAACAGGTGATTCAGGAACAAGTGGATCATCAGGTTCATCAGGTAGTTCAGGATCAAGTGGTACTTCAGGTTCAAGTGGTGCTGATGGTACATCAGGTAGTTCAGGTACTTCAGGATCTTCAGGAGCAAGTGGTTCAAGTGGATCATCAGGTTCAAGCGGAACAAGTGGTTCAAGTGGTACAAGTGGAACTTCAGGTTCTTCAGGTGCAGATGGTACATCAGGTTCAAGTGGATCAAGTGGAAGTAGTGGTACTTCAGGTAGTTCAGGAGCAGATGGTACATCAGGTACTAGTGGAACAAGTGGTTCATCTGGTGCAGATGGAACTTCAGGAACAAGTGGTTCAAGCGGATCATCAGGTTCAAGCGGTTCTTCAGGTACATCAGGTTCATCAGGAGCAGATGGTACAAGTGGTACATCAGGAAGTTCAGGAGCAGATGGAACATCGGGTACAAGTGGATCTTCAGGAGAAACAGGAGACCCAGGAACAAGTGGTACATCAGGTACTAGTGGTACTTCAGGAACATCAGGTTCAAGTGGTGCAGACGGTACTTCAGGTACTTCAGGTACATCTGGCTCAAGTGGAGCAGATGGAACTTCAGGTACTTCTGGATCAAGTGGTGCAGACGGTACTTCAGGTACAAGTGGTACATCGGGTAGTTCAGGAGCAGATGGAACATCAGGAACTTCAGGTACATCAGGTAGTTCGGGTGCAGATGGAACAAGTGGATCTTCAGGATCTAGTGGATCTAGTGGTTCAAGTGGATCTTCAGGAACAAGTGGTTCTTCAGGAACAAGTGGTTCTTCAGGAGCTTCTGGTACAAGTGGTACATCTGGTACAAGTGGTACTTCAGGTACATCTGGTTCAAGTGGAGCAGATGGAACATCAGGAAGTTCAGGATCTTCAGGAACATCAGGTACTTCGGGAACTAGTGGAACTAGTGGAACAAGTGGTACAGATGGTACTTCAGGTACAAGTGGATCTTCAGGTACAAGTGGTTCTTCAGGAGCAAGCGGAACAAGTGGTTCTAGTGGTTCTTCAGGAAGTTCGGGATCTTCAGGATCATCAGGTACTTCTGGATCTAGTGGAACAAGTGGAACATCAGGTTCTTCGGGAGCTAGTGGAACAAGTGGTACAAGTGGAACAAGTGGAACATCGGGATCAAGTGGAACAAGTGGTACATCAGGACAAGATGGTTCATTTGGTGGTGCATCATTTGATTATACATTTGATACAGCTACTACAACTAATGTAGCACCTGCATCAGGAAGTTTAAAATTAAATAATACAACACAAAGATCCGCAGGTACAATAGCAATATCAGATAAAGATGATGAAAACAATAGTATATCATCATTCCTAGAAACAATAGATGCATCAACATCTAATATTAAAGGTCATGTTAGAATAGCTAATAAATTTGATACTTCACAATTTATATTATGGTCAATTGGTGATGTTGAAGTTAATACATCAAATCAAGGATTTTCTCAAATTTCAGTTGTTAATGAGGCATACTCAGAAGATAGTCCATTTTCAAATAGCGAAGATATATTAGTATCATTTGTAGTAACAGGTGATAAAGGTGATGATGGTACATCAGGATCTAGTGGATCAAGTGGTTCATCAGGTTCAAGCGGATCTTCAGGTACAAGTGGATCTTCAGGTACTAGTGGTTCAAGTGGAGCAAGTGGTACATCTGGATCAAGTGGTGAATCTGGTACCTCAGGTACTAGTGGTACTTCAGGTACTTCAGGTACAAGTGGTTCTTCGGGTACATCAGGTAGTTCAGGAACCTCAGGTACTTCAGGATCTTCAGGAGCAAGTGGTACATCTGGTACAAGTGGTACTTCGGGAACAAGTGGAACAAGCGGAACAAGTGGTACATCAGGTTCTTCAGGTGCAGATGGAACATCGGGTTCAAGTGGTACTTCAGGTTCAAGTGGTTCAAGTGGTTCAAGTGGATCAAGTGGAAGTAGTGGTACTTCTGGTTCAAGTGGAGCAGATGGAACAAGTGGTTCTAGTGGTTCATCAGGATCTAGTGGATCTAGTGGTTCAAGTGGTACATCTGGATCAAGTGGTACAAGTGGTACATCAGGTTCAAGTGGTGAACAAGGAGATAAAGGAGGATTATTATATGGATTTGAAGCTAATACCACAGTAGCTAACCCAGGACCAGGTGATTTTAGACTTAATAATGCTACTGTAGGTTCTATAACTCAAATGGCAATTCATGGTACTACAGATGATGGTGGAGATGTAGGAGCTTATATTTTAACTTGGGACGATTTAGGTAATAATTCAAATCATGGTACATTAGTTATTAAATCAAATACTAATGATGATGGTACTTATTTAATATTTAAAGTAGATGGTGAAGTAACAAATAATTCAGATACATGGTTCCAAGTACCAGTAGATTATATATCAGGTGCTTTACCATCAGCAGGAGAAATATGTGTAATAGAATTTATACCAGCTGGACTTTCTGGTAGTTCAGGAACTTCAGGTTCATCAGGTACTAGTGGTACTTCAGGAACTAGTGGTTCATCTGGTTCAAGTGGGTCTTCAGGATCAAGTGGAACATCAGGTAGTTCGGGAGCAGATGGTACTTCAGGATCTTCAGGAGCATCTGGATCATCTGGTTCTTCGGGATCAAGTGGTTCAAGTGGCACTTCTGGTACATCAGGTAGTTCAGGTGCAGATGGAACTTCAGGTACAAGTGGAACAAGTGGCTCATCTGGTGCTAGTGGAACAAGTGGTACATCAGGTTCTAGTGGATCTTCTGGTTCTAGTGGATCATCAGGTTCAAGTGGAACTAGTGGTACAAATGGTACTTCAGGTAGTTCAGGTACTTCAGGATCTTCAGGAGCAAGTGGTAGTTCAGGATCATCAGGATCATCAGGTTCTTCAGGCACATCAGGTAGTTCAGGAGCAGATGGAACAAGTGGAACAAGTGGTTCAAGTGGTACTTCAGGAACTTCAGGTACAAATGGAACATCAGGTACTTCAGGTAGTTCTGGAGCAGATGGTACATCAGGTTCATCTGGTTCAAGCGGATCTTCGGGATCTAGTGGTTCAAGTGGAACCTCAGGTACAAGTGGTACCTCAGGATCTTCAGGAGCAAGTGGTACATCAGGTTCAAGTGGAACTTCAGGTACATCAGGTTCATCAGGAGCAAGTGGATCAAGTGGTTCTAGTGGATCAAGTGGATCTTCTGGTTCAAGTGGTACATCAGGACAAGATGGATCATTTGGAGGCGCTTCATTCGATTTCCAATTTGATACAAATACATCAGCAACTGACCCAGGAAGTGGAGATGTTAAAGTAAATAATGCCTCACAAAATGCATCAACAGCAGTATATATTAGTCAAGAAGATGACCAAGGTAATAGTCTTGAATCATTTTTAGAAACAGTAGACAGTTCGACCTCAGCTGTAAAAGGTCACATAAGAATATCAAATAAATTTGATACTACTCAATTTATTTTATGGGCAATATCAGAATTAACAGATAATGGAGATTGGTGGACATTAACAGTTTCTGCAGAAGCTTCTTCAGCAGTAGCCCCATTCTCAAATGGAGAAGATGTTTTATGTTCATTTGTAGTAACAGGTGATTCAGGTACAAGTGGTTCAAGTGGATCTTCAGGATCAAGTGGATCTTCTGGTTCATCAGGTACTTCAGGTAGTTCAGGTACAAGTGGTACTTCAGGTTCATCAGGTTCATCTGGAAGTTCTGGTTCAAGTGGTTCATCTGGAAGTAGTGGTACAAGTGGTACTTCAGGTAGTTCAGGTACTTCAGGATCTTCAGGAGCATCAGGAGCACCAGGATCAAGTGGTACTTCTGGAACTAGTGGAACAAATGGTACTTCAGGTACTAGTGGAACAAGTGGTTCATCCGGTACTTCAGGATCAAGTGGTTCATCAGGTTCATCTGGAAGTTCAGGTTCAAGTGGATCTTCTGGAACAAGTGGTTCATCAGGCACAAGTGGTACAAGTGGAACAGCAGGTACTAGTGGTGTAATTAGTATTACTAATAGTGGTAATAATAGAGTAATTACAGATATAAATGGATCAAGTGCAAATGCTGAAGCTCACTTTACATTTGATTCAGCAACTACTCATGAAAATATATTAGATATATATGGTAGAACAACTATTTCATCATCTAGATCAGGTTCATTAACTTTAATAGGATCAGGTTCAACAATATTTGATATTCAAGGTTCACAAGGACAATTATTCTCAGTTACAGATGATTTATTAGGAACTGTATTTGCAGCATCAGATATATCAGGTGTACCTATATTATCAGTTAGTGGTTCAGGATTAGTAGAAGTAGATGGTGCTTTAAGTGGTTCAAGAACAACTACAGCTTCATTCTCATACATGAAATTATTAGATCTACCAGGGTTTGGTAGTGAAAACACAACATTAGTTTTAGATTCAAATGGAAATGTAGGAACAAGAGAAAACGCAGCATCTTCAGGTACAAGTGGTACATCAGGTACTTCAGGAACTAGTGGTACTAGTGGTTCTTCAGGATCATCAGGTTCAAGTGGCTCTTCAGGATCGTCAGGAAGTTCAGGTACATCAGGTTCAAGCGGAACAAGTGGTTCAAGTGGAGCAAGTGGAAATCCTGGTACTTCAGGTACTAGTGGAACTTCAGGTACTAGCGGAACAAGTGGTTCATCTGGAACTTCTGGATCATCAGGTTCTTCAGGATCTTCTGGATCATCAGGAAGTTCAGGTACATCAGGTTCTTCTGGAGCAAGTGGAACAAGTGGATCTTCAGGATCAAGCGGTTCAAGTGGTAGTTCAGGATCATCAGGTACTTCAGGTTCAAGTGGAACTTCAGGAGTAACAGGAGACCCAGGAACAAGCGGTACTTCAGGTACAAGTGGTTCTAGTGGTACATCTGGGTCAAGTGGTGCAAGTGGATCAAGTGGTTCATCAGGTTCATCGGGAAGTTCAGGATCTTCAGGTACATCAGGTTCTTCTGGAAATAGTGGTACTTCAGGTTCATCTGGTTCTTCAGGTTCTTCAGGATCTAGTGGATCTAGTGGTTCAAGTGGATCCTCTGGAACAAGTGGTTCTTCAGGTACTAGTGGAACTTCAGGTACTAGCGGAACAAGTGGATCATCAGGTAATAGTGGTACATCAGGTTCAAGTGGGTCTTCAGGTTCAAGTGGTTCATCTGGAAGTAGTGGTACAACATCTATTACAAATAATTCAAATAATAGAGTATTAACCGCTACTGGTACTTCAACAATTAATGGTGAATCTAACCTATTATTTGATGGTTCACAATTAACCCTTGGTTCAGATTATGTTATAGCAATTGGAGCTAGTGATATAGAATTTAACACAGATGATTCTTCTTTAAATACAAATATTAAAGGTGGAAATGGTCAAACTACGTTTAAGGTTCAAGAAGGAATTGTTGAGATAGATGATGGTGGGTTAAAAGTAGAAAATAGTGGTACTAATATTAGTACAATCTCAAGTGGTGAAATTAAATCCACTGGAGATATGGTAGCATATGCATCATCAGATAAAAGACTAAAAGAAAATATTGTAAATATTTCAAATCCATTAACTAAACTGTCTCAATTGAATGGTGTTGAATTTGATTGGAAACCTTTAACTAAAGAAGAAGTAAAAGAAATACATTCTCATGAAGGACATGATTTAGGAGTTATTGCACAAGAAGTAGAAAAAATATTCCCTGATATTGTAGAAACAAGATCTCATGGGTACAAAGCAGTTAAATATGAAAAACTAATTCCTCTATTAATTGAATCAGTTAAAGAACTTAAACAAGAAATAGACGAGTTAAAATCTAAAACAAAGTAAGTTATGGCAGTACCATCAAGTGGAACATTAAAGTGGGGTTCTATTGCTATGGAAAGACTAACTAACGTTTATAACGATTATAGTGTTCCATCTCGAGGAAATAATGTCCCAGTCTTTAATATATTTAAAGCAGGAAATACAGGAGGTGGAGCTACAGCTGGTAGTTCATACCCAGCATTAAATTCGGCAAGTCCTGGATATTCTCCAATTAATAGTGCAGCATCATCAACATCAAATATGAAAATATCACTTTGGTATAGTTATGATCAAGATGCTACATCTGGTTATACTATGAAAAGAAAAATTGAAGTAGAAGATGCTACTGGAGAATTAGATGGAGAAAGTTGTACTACAAAATTAACATTATCAGGTGGTACACCTTCATTTTTAGTTTATGATTACTCAACTACTTTTGGAGGTACAGTACCTACTACAACTACAACAGGAATAGCAACAAGTAATAAATATACTACTTTTTCTTCTGTTGGATGGGGTTATAGTGGAAGTACAATAGAAGCATCAGGATTTGGTTTTGGAGGTGATTGGGGAATGGATAGTGTTACTAAAAATACACCTTCAGGATTAAATCCTGGTCCCAATACAAGTGGTTTTCCTGCACCTTTAACACCTTTTAGTTATAGTGTTTCTTCAAATAGAGGAGGAGGATTTTCATGTCTAGCATCTGTTGGTTTTTCTATGTCTTATACTGTTAGTGCTGGATCTACTGTTAATTTTGATTATGATCAGGCAATTTATGTAAATTAATTAATATGCAAAATCAAAAAGGTTTTAATGATATTCCGTTATTTTTTCATGAAAATTATATTTCAATAGAAAATCCAAACTATTCAAGTCAATACCATAATACTATAATAATGCATGATTGTGAACATCCTATTATGGAAGAACATGCAAAAATTTGTACTAAAAATGGAGGTGATGTTTTAGAAGTTGGTTTTGGAATGGGAATAGTAGCAAGTTATATTCAAAAACATAAAATTAAGTCTCATACAATTATTGAAAGTCATCCCCAAATAGCAGATAAAGCAAGAGAATGGGCTTTAAATAAACCTAATGTTAAAATTATAGAAGATACATGGCAAAATGCTTATGATAAGGGTAAGCTAAAAACTTATGATGGTATTATGTTTGACCCAAGTGATTTTTCTAAAGCAGAAGAAATATTATTTATTAATCCCAAAATACCAATAACAAAACCAGGATGTATACTAACTTATTATAACGGACTTATATTTGATCAAATAATGCAAGGATATAAAATTAATGAAAACCCAGAAAATTTAAAAATACCTGGAACTAGATACTATCCTTTTAAATGGAAACAAGATACTTTATTCCATACTCTTCATCAAGGAGAAATTTACTGGATGTCTGAAAAAATATTTTAAATTATTTGGAAACTTAAATTAAATTAATTATATTATACTATAAACTAAAATTAAAATTATGATAAATTTTGAATTAGCTTTTCCTCAAGGTGCTAATAAACCAGATGCTTTTACTTGGAGAAGAAATTTCTTAGACGGATATCAAATAAAAGGATTATTAAAAGAAATTGAAAAATTAGAATATGCTGAAAAAGCACAAACTTTAGAAAATAAAGATGGAATGGTAGTAAAACAATTTGATCCATCTATTAGATCATCTAAAGTAAAATGGTTAGAAAAACTTCCACAATTTAAATTATTATATGAAAGAATAGCTGAACAGACTATGATAGCAAATAATGAGAATTGGAATTTTGATTTACATTCAATAGTAGAAAATATCCAGTATACTGAATATCATGCTAAAGATAAGGGTCACTATGATTGGCATGCAGATTTAGGACCAGGATTTGCTAGTCTTAGAAAAATATCTATTACAATTAATTTATCCGATCCAAAAGATTATGAAGGAGGAACACTAGAATTCAATTTAGGTGGTAAAACCAAAACTTTTGGTCCTAAAGAAAAAGGAGCTATTGTGTTGTTTCCATCTTATATGTTACATAGAGTGCAACCTGTTACTAAAGGTGTAAGAAAATCCTTAGTATTATGGATTGGTGGAAAACCTTTTAGGTAATATTTATAACACGTTGCGTTAAACCTCTGTTTAATTTAAATGCACAATATGAGTTGGACCTATAAAGGTGAAACTGTTAAAGAGATAACTGATTTCCCTCCAAATTCACATGGGTTTGTTTATGTAATAACCCATTTACCCTCTAATAAAAAATATATAGGAAAAAAAGTACTATATTTTTCTAAAAAAGTAAAAATAGGTAAAAAAGAATTAGCTAAAATGCAAAATTTAGTAGGTCGTAGACCTTCCTATAAGTTAGCTATAAAGGAATCAGACTGGAAAAACTATTATGGTTCCCAAAAAGAATTAAAATCATTACTTACTGAAAGTAAAATTAAAGATTTTAAAAGAGAAATACTTAAAGTTGTCCCTAATAAAAAATTATTAACTTATTTTGAAACTAAATACCAAATGATATATCAAGTATTAGAAAAACCAGATGAGTTTTTTAATGATAACATTTTAGGAAAATTTTATACTAAAGATTTTGAAGATATAAATTACGAAGATCCTTTGGAAATTAAGGATTGTTAGTGTATATTGCTAGTAACTACTGTTATGGAAAATTTAGGTTATCACTTACATATTACAAAATTGCATAAAATAGGACATTTATTACTAGAAAAATATCCTTTTGCTTATGATGAAATTAATTGGACTATGTGGTTTTTTTCTAATGCTATTAAAAATTCAATGGGGTTCGCAGATAAACTTCATCATAGTTTTAGAAAAGAATATCCTCACGAAATTTTATTTTTTAGAAACATAGATAAATTTTCTATTAATAAACCGGAATTAATTAATTACAATCAACTTGATTCTAATTTAGAAGGCAAATGGGATAAATTAGTTAGTAGGTTTGAAGATTATGATGGTGAGTATTTTTTTAACCAAAATGATCTTAATCCCTATACTAAAAATGTAAATACTATAACAAAAAATGATATAGAAAATTTTAACCCAATAGTAATATTAAGAAAACATAATAAACTTAATATGATATGGGATGGGTTTCATAGAGCTTTTTTAGCAATTAAACACAAAAGTAAATTACCTGCTGTGATAGTAGATTATAATAAAATAGATCCTCATCCTAATAATAAAAAAATGGTTGAGTTAGCAAATGAAATGTTTAGATGGCATTAAATCAATTATTAATAACATTAATTAATTCTGTTTTAGGTACAGGAAAAAAAACAGCTAGGGGTAATATGGCCTACCATTGTCCTTATTGTAATCATCACAAACCAAAACTAGAAATTAATTTTACAGAGAATAAAGAAGGAGTTAATCCTTGGCATTGTTGGGTATGTGATAAAAAAGGAAAATCTATTATTCCATTATTATATCAGTCTAAAGCATCACCAGAAAAAATAACAGAAGCTAAATCATTAGTAAATACTACATCGTCTTTTTCATATAAGGACAAATCACCAACGTTATTAAAATTACCATCGGAGTATAAACGTTTTACCCATTCAAATAACAATAGTATTGTTGCAAAACATGCCTTAGCGTACTTAAAAAAACGAAACATTAACATACAGGATATTACAAAATATGATATTGGTTATTGTGAAGATGGATTATATGCTAATATGATAATTATACCTACCTATGATAAAGATGGTAAGTTAAATTATTTTGTAGCTAGAAGTTTTGAAAAAGATGTTTTTGTAAAATATAGAAATCCTCAAGCTAGTAGAAATATTATTCCTAATGAACATTTAATTAATTGGGATGTACCTGTAGTTTTATGTGAAGGTTTATTTGATGCTATGGCAATCAAAAGAAATGCAATTCCTTTATTAGGAAAAAATATACAAAGTAATTTAATGAAAAAATTAGTTACTTCAAAAGTAGAAAAAATATATATAGCATTAGATAGGGATGCTATAAAACAAGCTTTACGTTTTTGTGAGATATTAATGGCCGAAGGTAAAGAAGTCTATTTTGTAGATATGCAAGATAAGGATCCAAGTGAAATGGGTTTTAAAAATTTCACAAAATTAATACAAAAAACGTTTCCATTAACTTATTTTTCTTTAATGGAGCATAAATTATCATTATGATTAAAAAAACATATAATAGGATATTAGAAATATCAGATGATCATAAACAAATAACTTTACCAGATTCTAGATACTATAGGAGAAATGGTGAATTTTATCCATCTGTTACTTATGTATTAAATTCATATCCTAAAGGAAAACATTTTGAAGATTGGCTTAAAAAAGTAGGTTATAGTGCAGATTGGATAGTAAAAAAATCCGGTGAAGAAGGAACTGCTGTACATTTACTTATTGAAAAATATTTTGAAGGTAAAGAATTAAATTATTTAAATGAACAAGGTTATCCTAAAATGGATCCTACAGTATGGCAAATGTTTTTAAAATTTGTTGATTTTTGGGAAACTTATAAACCTACTTTAATTGAAACAGAGGTACATTTATTTAGTGATGAATTAAAAATAGCTGGTACTTGTGACTGTATTTGTGAAATTGATGGTGAATTATGGGTAATTGATTTTAAAACATCTAATCATTTACATACTACTTATGATTTACAAAGTGCAGCTTATACTCAAATGTATAAGGAATGTTATGGTAAAACAGCAGATAGAATTGGTGTATTATGGTTAAAATCTAAATCAAGAGGAGTAGATAATTCAGGTAAACGTTTAAAAGGTAAAAAATGGGAAATGTTTGAATCACCTAGAACTCAAGAAGAAAATTTAGAAATATTTAAATCAGTTAAAAATATATTTGATTTAGAAAATCCTAAACATAAACCTGCAACTACTTCTTTTAAGACTACAGTAAAGAGAATCGTGTAAAAATTTGGTTTTCTCAATAATCTTTCGTATATTTACACCGTAAATAAAAAATAAAGGTTATGAGTGATAATAAACTATTAGAATTCCTATTAGATAAGAAAAAAAAAGGTTTACCTATGAATGTAGGGCAGGCTATGTCTGAGTTAGATATTTGGAGAGAAGGTAAAGTCGAGTCTGAAGTTAATACTTTTCGAGTACATTGGGAAAATAATAATAAATAGACTAGTAATATTTATGATATATGATAAAACTCTATGACTTATTATTTGAGCAAGTAGGTAAACCGAAAGCAATCATTTTAGCTGGTGCTCCTGGTGCTGGTAAGTCATCCATAGTAGGTGATATTATTTCCGGTATTAAAGTTTTAAAT
>JAYJLX010052165.1:0-11216 GCA_036873525.1 Chalinula nematifera | reverse complement strand
AACTAAGTATACCAGTCGATAGAGAAGGCTTTAAAGTACCTATATTCGTGAAAAAACGGTGATCGTACGGGAAAAAAATTTCGAGTTATTTTTTACCATTACTCCATACATTAAATATTATGCTAAGTGCCATTTTCTCAAATCCGGTCACAATTGTAGTTTGTTATCTAAACTAGTTTACAGTACAAATTCTCTCACTTCATCATAGATACTTTGCCTGAGAGCCATTGATTGAACATAATTGATAATAGCTTCAGAGTAGTGCTGTGAATAATAACCTAAAAGCCAGTGTACATGGTTGAATGTGGTAAGCCAAGTGGGAGCACATATACAGTTTAATTAGAGTATGTACGTTACATTACGCTGGAATAGAAAAATTTTCTATTCCAGCGTCAGCATACTCATTTGTATGGACTTCCGGTTGCTACGTTACATTGTACATGTATGTTATATTGTAAATCCGCCTTAATAATGTATCAGAATTGTATGGAGCCATAAGTGTTATGTAGTACACATGGAGAAAAGTTATAATATGAAGCTGATTTCAATGTTTTCTTTCCTTCCTATTCCAGATCTTTCTACTATGAGTGGAATTGAACTTGGTCTAAGTCTCCTCGGAAAGTTCTCAATCACAGCTTCTTTTACTTATATCTTCACATACACACCCAATCTGATACCAACAAACATGAGGTATACCAGCTGTTTGTACACGTACACATATGCATCCTGCCACGCCCCCTTTCCCATATCTATCGTTGGGTTAATTATAACTTTCATATTCACAGACACTTTGGAATGGGTATTGCCAATGTGTGCGCTCATTTTGGAGGAATTATGGCTCAGCGATCTTACTGGTATGCACAAATCCACACATCAACTATACACTGTAATGACCCAGAGCTCCCAGGACGTTTTCCAGTCAATGTAGTCAATCCAAATTTCACTCATGTCCAGTGAAAAATTGTATGATAAAGTAAAGTACGTTCATGTTGAGTTGAGATTTTGCTTATTAGTATTCATTGACATTTATTACGTAATAATAATGAGGCATAGTGTATTAAGTATATGAGTGCGTGGGCGTTGCGTGGGCGTAATTAATGCATTTTAGATGAATATATAATGAGCAAATCCTCAACTCAACGTGAACGCACTTTATATAGTTTAGCGATCATGCAGTAAATAGTTTTGTTTTGTGAGCCCTGAATCAGTATGTGCGTATACTTGTCTGTTTTATACTGGAGTAACTTACTTACTCATATACTCTGCTTTATTATTGTTGTATAGGACACTCATGTTGCTGGTCTCTGCATTCTTGTATTACACAAATATAACCATTAAAAAACACAAAACTAATTATAATACACATACAGCAGTGTTCTTGGCTCAACTGCAGTGAATGATAGGCAATACACTCCTGTATTAAACAAATATACCTGTTAAACAATACAAAACTAATTTTAATACACACTTACAGCGCTCACAGGCAATACACTTCAGAATTAAACAAATATAGCCATTAAAGAACACACAATACACTTACAGCGCTCACAAAAGTGTTGTTGGCTACAATGCAGTGAATGATATAGGCAATGCACTCCTGTATTAAACCGTTAAAAAACACAAAACTAATTATAATACACATAAAGCGCAGTGTACTTGGCTACAACTTAGTGAATGATATGTAATACACTCCTGTATTAACCGTTAAACAACACAAAACTAATTATATTACACTTACCGCGCTAACAGAAGTGTTCTTGGCTATAACGCAGTGAACGATAGGCAATACACTCCTGTATTAAACAAATATAACCGTTAAACAACACAAAACTAATTATAATACTCTTACAGCGCTCATAGAAGTGTTCTTCGCTACAGCGTAGTGAACGATAGGCAATACACTTTTGTATAAAACAAACTAACTAACACAAAACTAATTGTAATACACTTACAGCACTCACAGAAGTGTTCTTGGCTACACTACAGTGAATGATATACGCAATACACTCCTGAATTAAACAAATATAACCGTTAAACAACACAAAACTAATTTTAATACACTTACAGCGCTCACAGGCAATACACTCCAGTATTAAACAAATACAACCGTTAAACAACACAAACTAATTACAATACACTAACAGCGCAAACTAAAAACAAGACACTTACAGCGCTCACAGAAGTAATCTTGTTACAATGCAGTGAATGATATAGGCAAAACACTCTTGTATTGAACAAATATAATGATTAAAAAACACAAAACTAATTATAATACACTTACAGCGCTCACAAAAGTGTTCTTGGCTCCACTGCAGTGAATGATAGGCATTACACCCCTGTATTAAACAAATATATCTGTTAAACAACACAAAACTAACTTTAATACACTTACAGCACTCACAGGCAATACACTTCAGTATTAAACAAATATAGCCATTAAATAACACAAACTAATTACAATACACTTACAGCACTCACAGAAGTGTACAATGGAGTGAATGATATAGGCAATGCACTCCTGTATTAAACAAATATAACCGTTAAAAAACACAAAACTAATTATAATACACATACAGCGCAGTATTCTTGGCTACAACGTAGTGAATGATAGGTAATACACCTGTATTAAAAGCGTTAAACAACACAAAACTAATTATAATACACGTACAGCGCTAACAGAAGTGTTCTTGGCTATAACGCAGTAAACGATAGGCAATACACTCCTGTATTAAAACAAATATAACCGTTAAACAACACAAAACTAATTATAATACACTTAGAGCACTGTGTTCTTGGCTACACTGCAGTGAATGATATACGCAATACACTCCTGTATTAAACAAATGTAACTGTTAAACATCAGAAAACTAATTGTAATACACTAACAGCGCTCACAGAAGTGTTCTTGGCTACAACACAGTGAACGACATAGGCAATAAACTGCTATACTGAAAAAGTATAACCATTAAACAACATAAAACTAATTCTTTTACACTTACAGCGCTCTCAGAAGTGTTCATAGCTACAACGTAGTAAACGACCACTCCCATATTAAACAAATTAACCGTTAAACAACACAAAACTAATTAGAATACACTTACAGCACTTACAGAAGTGTTTATGGCTACAACGTAGTGAACGATAGGTAATACACTCCTGTATTAAACAAATATAACCATTAAACAACACAAAACCACTTACAATACACTTACAGCGCTCGCAGAAGTGTTCTTGGCTACAACGTAGTGAACAATAGGCAATACACTCCTGTTTGAAACAAATGTAACCGTTAAACAACACGAAACTAATTTTAATAGTGCTCACAGAAGTGTTCTTGGCTACTTAACGATATAGGCAATACACTCCTGTATTAAACAAATATAAACAAAACACAAAACTAATTATAATACACATCCAGTGCAGTGTGTTTGGCTACAACGTAGTGAATGGTAGGTCATACACTCCTGTATTAAACAAATATAACCGTGACAAAACTAATTATCGTACGCGCTCACACAAGTGCTCTTGGCTACAACGTAGTGAACGATAGGCAATACACTCCTGTATTAACCAAATATAACCATTAACCCTTTCATGCACACCTCTTTTAGTTGGCAAAAAGCTTTATAAAAGCAAAGACTGCAACTTTCTAATACTTTTTGCTACATCTTCTAAACTTCATACACATGTTAATAGGACATACTAGAGCTGCAATATCAAGTTTCGTTAGAAAACCTCCTCATAAGCCCAAGTTACAACACTATTTTTGCTACACGGAAATCTCGATCATCGAGTGCGAGAACTCGACGGTCCAACAAAACTGCTTTCAACTTCCTGAAAGTTTATGCTACAACTACAAAAATTGATATTTATGCTCAGCTGACATTGTAGAGCAAGGAAAGCAATGTTACACTCGAGTTATGCTGGCTTTTGCAGCAACTGGTCTTAGCGAATTTTTATCATCGATCGACGATCACATTTCAAAAGTTTGCAACTTCGTTCTCGTGAACGCTACAGCTTTCTAACTTGATCTACAAACTCTATAAAGCTTTCTTAACATGTCTAGCAGGTTTCATGGTCGTACGTTGCACGGCAGAGAAGATGCAGCAAGTTAAAGCAGTCAGTGTCAATAACGCTGCGTAAATGGGTTAAACAATACAAACTTATTCTAATACACTTACAGCGCTCCTAGAAGTGTTCTTGGCTACAACGTAGTCAATACACTTTTGTATTAAATAAACAAACGAACAGAAAACTAAATATAATACACTTACAGCACCCACAGAAGAGTTCTTGGCTACAGTGCAGTGAATGATATAGGCAATACACTCCTGTATTAAACAAATATAACCGTTAAACAAACTGTAATACACTTACAGCGCTCACAGAAGTGTTCTTGGCTACAAGTGAACGACATAGGCAATAAACTCCTATACTGAAGAAATATAACCATTAAACAACATTAAAGTAATTATAATACACATACAGCGCTCACAGAAGTGTTCTTAGCTACAACGTACATTAACGATCACTCCTGTATTAAACAAATTAACCGTTAAACAACACAAAACTACTTGCTATACACTTACAGCGCTCACAGAAGTGTTCTTGGCTACAACGTGGTGAACGATAGGCAATACAGTGGAACCTGCTATTCCGGACACCGGAAAATACGGACACCTGTATAAACTGGACAGTATTTATCGGTCCCGAATCGCTCTCCATACAAAAGGTAGGTCTTAGGCCCTGTAAAATACGGACACCTGTGTTATACGGAATCCGGACAGCAGTTTACAGTCCCACGAGGCTATTTACAATACAAAATTCCCTTTTATTCAGGACAGTACGTACGCTTAATTAGATTTTTTTCAAAGTAAAATCGAAATTATTATAAGAAAACAAACGAAGGAAAGCATTGTTGGTAGCTGTCCTCTATACTTCCCTGTTGTTGCGGGCTTCTTGCTAGGCAGTGAAACTTACAAACCTCAGAGGTGATGACCGGATGAACCGGATGAACCTGGGAGATCAGGACACCTGCATAATCAGGACACTTTAGCCTGGTCCCAAGGGTGTCCACTGTACACCTTTATATTAAACAAACTAACCAACATTATAATACACTTACAGCACTCAGAGAAGTGTTCTTGGCTACACTGCAGTGAATCATATAGGCAATACCTCCTGTATTAAACAAATATAACCGTTAAACAACACAAAACTAATTGTAGTACACGAAGTGTTCTTGGCTACAACACAGTGAACGACATAGGCAATAAACTCCTGTACTGAACAAATATAACCATTAAACAAAATAAAACTACACTTACAGCGCTCAAAGAAATGTTCTTAGCTACAACGTAGTTAACGATCACTCCTGCATAAAACAGATAAACCGTTAAACAACACAAAACTAATTATAATACACCTACAGCCCTTATTTATGGCTACAACGTAGTGATTACACACCTGTATTAAACAAATATAACCATTATAATACACTTACAGCGCTCACAGAGGTGTTCTTGGCTACAACGTAGTGAACGATAGGCAATACACTGCTGTTTTAAACAAATGTAACCGTTAAACAACACGAAACGAATTTTAATACACTTACAGCACTCACAGACGTGTTTTTGGCTCAAACACAGCGAACCATATAAGCAATACACTCTTGTTAAACAACACTAAACTAAATATAATACACTTACAGCTCACAGAAGTGTTCTTGGCTACAACGTAGCAAACGATAGGTAATACACTCCTGCATTAAACAAATATAACCATTAACCAACACAAAACTATAATACAAAGCGCTCACAGAAGTGTTCTTGGCTAAAACGTAGGGAACGATAGGAAACATACTCCTGTTTTAAACCAATGTAACCGTTACACACTAATTTTAATACACTTACAGCTTACAGCGCTCACAGAAGTGTTTATGGTTACAACGTAGCGAAGGATAGGTAATACACTCCTGTATTAAACAAATATAACCATT
This sequence comes from Chalinula nematifera, assembly GCA_036873525.1. NCBI lineage: Eukaryota > Metazoa > Porifera > Demospongiae > Haplosclerida > Chalinidae > Chalinula > Chalinula nematifera. The sequence continues at coordinate 5,218 of JAYJLX010052165.1, read as the reverse complement.
AAACAACACAAAACTAATTATAATACACTTAAAGCACTGTTCTTGGCTACACCGTAGTGATCGAAATAGACTCCTGTTTTAAACAAATGTAACCATTAAACAACACGAAACTAATTTTAATACACTTACAGCGCTCACAGACGTGTTTTTGGTTTAAAGGCAGTGATTGATATAGGTCTTGCTAAACAACAGAAAACTAATTATAATACACTTACAGCGCTCACAAGTGTTTCTGGCTACAACGTAGTGAACGATAGGGAATACACTCCTGTATTAAAGAAATATAACCGTTAAACAACACAAAACTAATTTCAATACAGTTACAATTGTCAAAGGCAATACACTCCAGTATTAAACAAATATAACCGTTAAACAACACAAACTACTTACAAAACACTTACAGCGCAGTGTTCTTGGGTACAACGTAGTGAATGCACTCCTCTATTAAACAAATATAACCGCTAAACAACACAAAACTAATTATAATACACTTACAGCACTCGCTCTTGGCTACAACGTAGTGAACAATAAACAAATATAACCATTAAACAATACAAACGTATTCTAATACACTTACAGCGCTCCCAGAAGTGTTCTTGTCTACAATGCAGTGAATGATATAGGCAATGCACTTCTGTATTAAACAACTGTTAAATAACACAAAATTAATTATAATACACTTACAGCACTCACAGAAGTTGTCTTGGCTACAACGCAGTGAACGATATAGGCAATACACTCCTGTATTAAACACATATCACCGTTAAATAACACAAAACTAATTATAATACGCTTGCAGCGCTCACAGAAGTGTTCTTGGCTACAACACATTGAATGATATGGGCAATACACTCCTGAACTGTTAAACAACACAAAACTAATTATAATACACTTACAGCGCTCACAGAACTGTTTTTGGCTACACTGCAGTGAATGATATAGGCAATACACTCCTGTAAATATTATGGGAGGTCATTACTGCCAAAAGTACGCCTACGATAGGTGGAGTATACACGATTGGAGCAGAGCATACATGATTGGAGTGGAGCATACCCAATTTGCCTAGTGGATACATCATTTGTCTAGTAGAGTATATCTGATTTGTCGAATGGGTACATCTTTGATCTACAGTGGAGCATATGCCAAAACGAGTGGAGCGTACACCTACCGCTCTAGTGGAGCATACCTATCTTCGAGTGGAGCATAGCTATCGCCGAGTGGAGCATACACCTACTCTAGTGGAGCATACCTATCTTCGAGTGGAGCATACCTATCTTCGAGTGCAGCATACCCATCGTCAAGTGGAGCACACCTATCTTCGAGAGGAGTCGAGTGGAGCATACGACTCAAATGGAGCGTAAACTGACTGAGTGGGGAGCATACGTTACTGCAGTGGAACTCAAGTGGAGCATACCCATGATACATTACATGACTGAAACGGAGAAACATATATATCTGTAGTAGTGGAGCATACATGACTGGAGTGCATCATGCTAAAATAATTATTAAGCGTTAAAAAGATCTTATCTATAATAATTATTAAAAAAAGAATGAATAGTCTTTTAATCTATTATAATCTGGTCTATAATAGATTAACTGTACCGGTACTGTCTGTTGAAACGCGTGCCGCGTGGTACTGGTAGTTTACTCTGTGTAGTCTTAGTCAGTACTGAAGAAATCTCGATATAAACTCCTACAGACTACGCCCTGATTGATTTTGATAGAAGATAGTAGACCTAACTCCCGAGATGGATTTAAGAAAAGAAGTTTTAGCGAGTACAGCCAAATTGCAGGAAGATTTACTAAGACATAATTGATGGCCAATCCAGCTCCCAGGCTTCAAGCAGCAATCGCCTACAGTCGGAGTCTGGTGTGCTGCGTGTAATTAATCAGCAGAGTACTGTAAGTTTGTGCCATAAAAATACTGATTTTAGGAGATGTTTAGTTCTCACGTTGGGGGGGGAGGGGTACATGATGTGGGAGTGCACTGACACTGAGGTGGTATTGTTCGATATTTCACAATAATTAAAATTTTGTTAATGTTATTAATAGTTTATTTTATGAAAGGTGTGGTTCAATGTATAATACGTATACTGACATGTCAATATACCTGCATGTGTATCAAATCAATGAAAAAATTTAAGCATTGCCCACCACTATAGTGAGTGGCACTTCCCAGTTTCCTGGATATTTTTGTATGCTTCCATAAAATGATCGCCAGCACGGTCAACAAAGTGAAGCAAAGAGTTTTGCTTGTTTTGTTTTGTTGTTTTATGTAAATTTTAGGACTGGTACCAGCAACCGAGTTGAGAAAGCGTGGCTCAGTGTACTAATTCTGACAAGATTCACTCAAATTTTATATATAGGATCATGCATGTACATCCATTAATTTCAGTACGCAAGCTATAGCCGGGGTACATGCATGAATGGGGTTCAGTTACTTCAACAATTAATACAGTTACCTGTTTTACTGATTTTTTTTTTTTAAGCTTTAGCCGGTACCATCAGTTACAAATTCATCAGTTACAAATTCATCAGTTAGCAATTTGCCAATGTCGTCATTAACCAGCACAGTGACCACTTATTTGCCACCGGTTAGTACTGCCCATAAACAATCCAATAATCCTGCCAGACTTGGTTGTGGCTCTAGTACGGTTAGTTACATAGTTAAAATTATTGTTGATTTATTTTTTGATAATGGTGGCTATCATTTATATAGACAAGACTACCTACCAGTTCACCTATGCCATCTGCAGTTTGTGGGTCAGGAGGTTATCATTCTTTGGTTGGTATACTTGTGGTGCTGTGTGTGTGTGTGTTCATGTACGTGTGTTTGTTTGTCTGTGTATATATATATATGTGTGTGCATGTAAATTAAGTTATACTCTCTGAATACTGATACATGCAGCAATGATATATGATGATTATATGTTTACATTTTAATTTAGAATGTCAATAAACAATTTTTGTGGAACCGAAAGAATACTGTTGGTAGTTTTCAGTCAAAAAGACCGGCTGGGAATAAGTGCGATAAAGGAAAACAAACGAAAAAGAAGCTCCCTACGTGGACCCAGTGTGTTTGGCACGCAGGGATCAAAGTATGCCTCCGGATTCAGAAGAGAGAACAAATCTGTGGCTTAGGAGAGAAGAAAATAACATTCTTGTTAGATGCGGGAAGCTGGGAAATCAATGACGAACTACAATACGAATTCCCGAAATAAAACTGTAGAATAGCAGAAGGAGGAGTTAAAGGTTTACAAGAGATTTCGATTCCCACGAACGGATACACTGTTCCTTACCTGAAAGCTGTGGTACATCATGCAAAAGTTTTTCTTCGTCCATTACAGAAATAACTGGTACAGCAGATGATAATGGTGATGACTCAACTGATGTAAGTGCATGTATTATAACTAATGCATCAAAAATATGCTTATGTTTTCCTTTTTTTTTCATAGTTTGAATATTGTTTATCACCTCCTAAGGAATCTTGCATATATGTGGAGCTAGGATGTCTACATCAGCTCTTCGAGATCATACTAAGACATGTGTAAATGAGCAAGAGTTAGTCATAGTGCAATACATATCTCCATGCAATCCTCTAATTCATGAGCATATAACACAATAACAACAATTAAGAAACTTACAGGGTATATACCCTATGGATCTATACCCTATACAGTGGAACCACTTGTAATGGACATGCACCATTTCGTGGCCAACCAATGTGTCTTGCGTGATTTAGGTGTATTATCATTTTGGTATAGAGATCAGTGTCCTCACTGAATTACAAAGGTTACCTTATTGTGTTTAATGTATACAGAGGTTCCACTGTTTGACATGCACTATATAGATTATGTCCTCTTTCAAATTATACATTGAATAAGCTGCACATCTGTACATGAGTCATCAATACCTACAGTAGAGGATAGCAAACCAAAACAAAGTGATGAACACTCTGAAGAGGATCCAAAAGAGGACCATAAAACACCCAGTAGTCCGTTGCCTTGTGTGTAAAAAATGATGTAAATAATGATGACTAATTGTGCACATCGTATCCAATTCTTTACAATTGAGTGAAGCTCCAGTCATAGCCATGATGTTTTTGAGCCGAAGTTAGTTATCTGCCAGTTGTGTTCATAATGATGACTCCTTTTTTATTACTCTTTACATTTTTATGTAGCTGTATTGCTGATATTGTTAAACATTTGCAGCTTAAATTGAGTGACTTTAACATGATTGTGAGACGGTCTCATGTCTATGCTGTTCGTAGTGCTAATAAGAGCACATTTGATCCATTAAAGCACTTGAATGTAAGTGTATAAAGTACCCATACTATTACCATTTTGATTTGTGCCCACTTCTGATACAATAGGTTAAATTTTTAGGGGAGGAAGGGGTTGATTCAGGTGGTTTGAGTAGAGAGTTTTTTCGGCTCCTTTTCCAACAAATGGCTACCATGTACCTGGATATCACTAAACACAATGCAGTTGCCTTTCAAGTTAGTACAATAATAATTCTATAATTATGCCTGCATAGGATTATTATATCCCTGCATGGTTCATACCCAGCTAGGCAGGACTAACTTTACCAATCAATGATAATAAATATGTGCCAGAACATAATTGTTATGAATACATTACTTCATCCCAGCATTGTTATTAAACATTCATAAACCGTTTGCCATGCATGTTTCATTATGTCACCGTTTAGGATGATGTATTCTTCCGACTGGGCCAGTTAATGTCCATGTGCCTTTGCAAGGAGCCGTACTTGTGATCCTGTCGTCGTAGCAAAAAGACGAAGTCAAACTGTAAGTCGCCATGTTATATTTACGTGTGTATGAGCGCCGTGTAATAAACGGTTCGCTCGATGAAGACTATACTTTTTCTACTGCTTTATGCAAGCATTTTATGACAAAACCATGTATACCAGTCGTCCATTAATGTACTGTTGATTTTACTTCCCTTCGAATTTGCGGGTACGTACGGTGCCCGTCGTTTGTACGTACGTGGCCACCCCCGCGGCCCCCGGCCCGGACATACCGGTACTAGTATGGGCGTTTCTAATTATCGTGACGGTGACCACGCCTCAAATAAGCTAGCTATATGTAATTATATAGCTTAGTGTGCTGTCAGCTGAGCTGCTGTCAAAATGGAATACACGTGTGCCGCAGAAAATGAAGTCAGTGCCTGCACGGTTGGTACAGTCAACCAATGTT
>JAYJLX010052143.1:0-11218 GCA_036873525.1 Chalinula nematifera | reverse complement strand
TGGACTTAGTAAGCTTGAATGTATGGTAAATGTGTTGTGTTGTGTATCGTATCACTTTAACTGGACTTAGTAAGCTTGAATGTGTGGTAGATGTGTTGTGTTGTGTATCGTATCACTTTAACTGGACTAAGGACTTAGTAAGCTTGAATGTGTGGTAGATGTGTTGTGTTGTGTATCGTATCACTTTAACTGGACTTAGTAAGCTTGAATGTATGGTAGATGTGTTGTGTCACTTTAACTTGACTTAGTAAGCTTGGATGTGTTGTGTTGTGTATCGTATCACTTTAACTTGACTTAGTAAGCTTGAATGTATGGTAGATGTGTTGTGTCACTTTAACAGGACTTAGTAAGCTTGGATGTATGGTAGATGTGTTGTGTCACTTTAACTCGACTTAGTAAGCTTGAACGTGTTGTGTTGTGTATCGTATCACTTTAACTCGACTTAGTAAGCTTGAATGTATTGCCATGCATGGCATTTGCTATAGTTTGCTACAATTAAAGTGGTCATCTCTTCTACTTGTTTCCATCTGATTGTCGATCCATTATGCGCTGAGATGGCAATTTGTCAGGCATGCCGGTATCACGATGCACAAAAAAAAATTATTTGAATTGTTTTTGGGGGAGGGGCCCCGGGGGGAGAGTGGGGAGGGGTTGAGGTCAATGAAAGTAATTAGGGCATGAACAAATCGTGTCATTTTTCAATATTCGAATGTTCATCAGATATGTCTTAAAAGTAATGTCCATGTACATAATTTTTGCCCAAGGGATTATTCAATTAACACAAGAGCAGTGTGCATGCCGGCTGCATGCACATTTATGAATTTACTAATACACATGCAAGTACATTTTATGTGCAAACTCGGTATAACTGATTTTGATTACTTTGGATATTTGACTTAAAGCTCATGCATAGAGTATACATTTATTTCTTATAGCCTTTAAAATTCAATTATTCGATAACAATGGCTCCAGCTAATGGTATCTATTTGATGATGAAGAAGAGAGAAAAACTGATATGAGATAAGTACATGGGTGTGGCTGCTTCAATTCGGTAGCGAGACTAATGCTGCATGTGGTTAATAGCTAGCAATTGCTTGGAAGGGAGGGGCTTGTAATAAACAATTTATAATTAAGATGAGATAAGTGCATGGGTGTGGCTGATGACATAAAAACAAGTAATCTGATTGTGTAGTATACATGTACGAGTTGAAAGTATACTGTATGTTCACCAGACCATTACTGAACTTTTATGGGCAGGGTATCCCATACCATTATATTGTATGCTTATAACTGCATTATATATTTTACCCGCCAAACACAACGCCAAAAACACATCTCCAAATAATGCACATACATGTAAAATATAATTCCTTTTTAGTATTGCTCCATTTATCTCCTTGTCATTACCAAACGAATGTACAAATATTGATCCTTCAAAAGCAGTGTACCCAATGAAAACTAGTGACAGGAATTTCAGGTTCTAAAGATTTTTCCATGCACCAGTGAATAGATCTATAGTCAAAATAACAATTGAGCTAAAGGCGAGAGTCCAGCAAACAAGTTCACCGGCAAAGGGCTACACTATTCAACTATAGCACATGCAAATACCACATAAAGTTAATGAAATAACTATAAAACTGACCATTAATAAATTGATTACATACCACCCGGCTCATGCACTATGATAACGAGGGATTACTAACACTATTTTTATTTATAGGTTCAGTATTCATTAATTTTTATATTTTATAGGATTTTCTGTGATAGGACTAACGTAAAATACCCGTTCACTGAACATGATTCTTATCAAAAATTTACTAAGTTTAACAAATCAAACGTGACAACACATAGGAAAAAACCTAGGAGACTCAGGACAGTCAGGAGACTGTTACAAAAGTATCAAGTTTACTATTATACAAAAACTCTTATCCAAAATTAAGGGACCAATCAAAATGCTTCAGGACTGCCTATCAAAATCATACTAAATAAACAATAATTAATGATAAGGGATTTACCTATATACATGTATACTATACAGTACATGTATCAACATTGGTTAATGCTTGTCTTCTCTCTCACAATTTTGTGCAGTTGTTTGTTACATATAATAATGCAGTTTTAAACCACAAATTATGTGCATGCAATTAATCTGCTGCCATAGGCATATATCAGTAATTATGTACTGTGACAAGCCATATAGTAAGACTGCACAGAAGATATGAAAAACATACTTATACTATAGCACATGCAGGTGTACAATTACTGGTTGACTGGGAATGCATATTAAAATTAAGGCTAATTCACACTGCATGGCTATGTTACATGACTTATAGCTGAAGCCAATATCTATAAATAATTACTGCAACGCCAAAGGCGTGCACCATAATGAAGTTGGATTCGGTTCCACACAGTCATGTCGCATAGCCAGTAGACGCAAGGATGTGATATGGGCCAAGCCCAAACCTATATATAACAACATCAAAGTTTTCATTCTCATTTCTACTAAATATACAACTAATTGTACATGTATTAAATTGATTTTATGGATACTAGTACAGCTGTCCATGTGTTCTTGTAGAAGACAGTCTGAATGTGGAAAGCAATGAATAAAAAGCACACAGAGTACAACGGCAAGAAGAACAGGAACATACTAGTACACAAGGCCAACACTGTTACCTGAGATGTTTCACAAAATCATCATGCACTTCCGCATGCCATGCAGCTACATGTATATTGCATGAACGTTGAATAAGGGAGTGAGTTTTAATGATGGCTATATAATTATAATAATAGTTTTAATTGAAAACAAGTTTTTTTTGTTCATAATTGTTCATGCAGTAATGAACTGTGACATGTAGACATTTACTATAGTGATAACCAACAACAGGACAAAAGAGTAAAACATAGCAGCGATCATTATAATTATTATTATATCGCATGATATTCAACCTATTATTATGTGTTGCTATATATATTGCCCACTGATGCACTTCTCTCTGTCTAATCAGCAGTGTTGTCGGTACTGTCTTTGTCCATCCCATGTGCACCATGCAGAGCCATCACAACTAATTATTGTTGAGCTTCTTGTTCTTTGTTTTTAAATAAGAGGAATGTCTTCTGCATCCGTCTTTCATTATGTGGTTGCTGGGCTGGGATGCTCTTTTAGCAACAGCACTGAGCCAAAACTCGAGAGACCAAGAACAAGCAATTGCAATCTATAGATATACAGTGATGGTATATTAATTGACATGCAGTCTGGGATGCCCCACCCAATTAATTTGCTTTCAGTACTGGGGAATATAGTACTCATGACTTGTTTCGGCTCATGCAGTGGATGCTGCATTGTGGTTACTAGCAATTGCTTGGAGGGAGCAGCTTGTAATAAACAATTTATATTTAAGATATGAGATAAGTACATGGGTGTGGCTGCTTCAATTGTGCTGCAACTATAGAGTTGTATCACCAAGTACTGTGTTCACCAGACCATACTGAAAGTGATATGATATTGTTTACTGTACTATATGCTTACCAAACACAACGCCAGAAACACATCTCCAAATAAGGCACATATTAAAGAATAGTATAATTCCTTTTTAGTATTGTTCCATTTATCTGTGTCATTATCAAACAAATGTACAAATATTGATCCTTCAAAAGCAGTGTACCCAACGAAAACTAGTGACAGGGAATTAACAGGAGCAATCTACAATAATATTGTTAAGGAAGATCAACTATCATCACACTGACCATCACTGTACATGGCAGTTATATGATACTTCATGCTATATACATGCTTAACAAAACATAATAATAAATCATCATACAAATTGGTACATGATTAGGATACAAGATATGAAACCCAAGGGCACTTTTCATAGGGTAAAGTAATAGTTAATATCAGTAGAGGAACCAACAGCACATACAGACCAATAACCATGAATGGGGAGACAAGCAACAACATTATGTTATGATCATAGCACAGATCCTTGTAGCCGGGTGGGTCAAAATTTAACCTAAAGTTCAATTACAAGCGTCATATGCTTAATTACACACCTATACATATGTCTGTACATACATATATGTTATTGCCCCTCTAGTATGACATGATAAAGCAATACCACCAGAAATAATTATTGAGATCCTAAAAATTCTATTTGTGTTGCTGGACAGCAGCTGCCCATGTTGTTGTAGGTGCTGTGAAGGAGGCTGAGTGGGTCGGAGGGATTTGAGTTTCATTTGTGCAAATATAGGCCATGAGGAATAGCCTATGATCTATAAGTTAAGTTATAATAATCATGAAATTCACGATTAACTATATTGTATACCTGAGTGGTGATCAGTAATATGACTCCTTTCAAAGTTACTGTTAACTCCACTTTATAATCCATTTCAGGTTCTAAAGATTCTTCCTCCAGTAAATAGTCAAAATTAACAATTGAGCCAAGGGTCAGTCCAGCAAATAAGCTCACAAACGAGGCTACACCATTTAACTATAGCACACGTACCACATAAAGTTAATAAAACAACTATAAAACTGACCATTAATAAATTGATTACACCACCTCATGCCGCATTATGATAACAAGGGATTACTAACATTATTTTACTTATAGGTTCAGTATTCATTATTATATTTTATATAAGACTTTCTGTGATAGGTCTAACGTAAAATACCCGTTCCCAACAACATGAGATTCTTATCAAACACTTATTTAACAAATTGAAAGTGACAATAATACTATACAGAAAGGAGGAAAAACCTATAGACGCAGGAGACTGCTACAAAAATGCCAAGTTTACTATACAAAAAACTCTTACCCAAATAAGGGAATAAGTCTCCAGAGTTGACCAATCAAAATGCTTCAGGATTGCCTATCAAAACCATACTAAACAAACAATAATGATAAGGGTCTATACCTACATGATAACCAGATGTCTTCTTTCTCACAATTTCATATAAGTTGTTTAATGATATAATTATGCAGTTTTAACCACAAATTAAGTACATGCAGTTGATCTGCTGCTATAGGCAATATAATAATGCATATATGTGACAAGCCATATAGTAAGACTGCACAGAAGTCATAAAAACATACTTACTATAGCACAGGTGTGCAATTACCAGTTGACAGTGAATTGCATATTAAAATTAAGGCCAACTCACACTGGATATCTTACGTGACTTGAAGCCAATCCAATGTCTGTAATAATTACTTCAACGCTATAGGCGTGTAGCATATAACGAAGTTGGATTTGGTTTAACTGACTTGATGTACAATGCATTTGTATAGTGTATACAGTCATGTAGCATAGCCAGTAGACGCAAGGATGTAACATGGACCAAGCCCAAACCTATAACCACATCCAAAGCTTTTCATTATATTATAGTGCATGTATTGAATTGATTTAGGGATACAAGTACAGCTGTCCATGTGTTCTTGTAGAAGATGGTCAGAATGTGGAAAGCAATGAACAAACAGCACATAGAGTATAACAGGAAGAAGTACAAGAACAACACTCCATTCCTATAAAAATAGCCACACATAATAGACTCTGATCAGTGACTATTTCAGACTAAATAACTATAGACCTTTAACTAGACCTATATAGTAAAAATTTACGTGAAATATCTCTTCTCAAGGTTACATGAAACTGACGGTAACAGTATCAGTATAGGGATGTATCCTAAACACAGTGAGATAGGGAAGAGATGGTGCTTCTGTACTTGAATCATGATCCTTAGTCAAATGATTGCAGTTAGTGAATAATGATTCATTAACTGCAATAATAATAAAATTAATTCTTGGATAAGTAAATTGAATAATTAAAATTCTAATAATTTTTGGGGAGGGGGAAACCCAATGTTTCGGACTCTCTCTCTTTCCTTCCCCCGGTCCCCCCCTCCCCCCCCCCCCTCCCTCTCCCTCCCTCCTCCATTACCAGAAACCAAGTACTAAAAAAAAAATTGGTCAATGACACTAATCTGACATTAAAGTTGATTACACAAAAAATACATACTGAAAGGTGGCAGGTAAAAGATACATGCACAAAAACAGCTTATGAAGACTATTATATGCAGGCATAAAATATAACACATCAATCTTCTACTACACAGATTTATAACTACAAAATTGATTTAATTAAGGTGAAAATCAGTTTCGAAATTTTATTTCTGGGTTTTATCACCATCTTCTTCAGCTTGGCTGATGGGGTCATGAGTGAGTACTACACTAGGGTCTGTATAGGCTGGGGGCTGGGTACCTCTGTTAAGCTCCCTTGCCATCATCAGCTGTTCCGGTTGTTCTTCGTTTCCAATGAGGGACGCGATCTCTTCACCATGTAGTGCCTGCTCAGCGGCTGATCCAGCAGGAGCAGCGGCATTGAGCCAAAAATTGAGTGACCACAAACAAGTAATTGCCATCTATAGAGGAAGTTTATTTATTCAATAACATAAATAACCATAATATACTGTACTTACCAAACTTAGTACCAGAAACACATCTCCGATTAAGATGCTAAGTGTGGAACGCAGGTAGTCCCTTGTAGTGTCATCCCAAGAATCTGGCATGTGCTTATAAGCATTCAATATGTGCACAAAAAACGATCCTTGAAAAACAGAGTACCCGACAAAAACTTGCAGCAGGGAATTAATTGGAGCAATCTACAAATTAATTACAATGATCAAGTCAAGGAAAGACTGACTGCTGATGCTATACACAGGAGCCCATGAAGCATGAGTGGGAAAACGACATTTTTTTTTCCAATCCCCATACATGTCATATGGGCTCCTTAATTCACATCATGTGTACACACACGCACAATGTAGAGTATCGTATTGGTATAATAATTCAGTAACTTCAGCAAATGATTTACCAAAAACTCAGCTAATGTACACGTATGCATGCCATACTAGTTATATAGGATACAAGATATGAAATCCATGGAAACTTCTTATAAGGTAGCACAATGGTTAATATCAGTAGAGGAACCAACAACACATACAGACCAACAACAATGTACAGGGAGACTACCCAAAACATTACGTAATGATCTTTTAGTAAAGCCTTACGATCATCAGCTTTCTTAAACTCGTTTAGCAATGTTACCCTAAAAGCCAATATAATTATTATATTACACAGCATAATAACTATTAATGCGTTACAGTAAATTTGGCTGTATACATACGTATGTGCTATTGCCCCTCCTGTATGGCACAATAGAGCGATGCCCCCAAACATGATGAAGAAAGCTATCGAGATTTTCAAACAAATTGTTTTTAGTGTTCCTATTGTATTGGACTGCTCATCATGTTGCTGTGAAGGAGGTTGAGTGGGTCGGAAGGACTTGAGTTTCATTTGTGCAAACACAGGCCATGAGGAATAGCCTATAATCTAAGGAAATTATAAACAGTAAATTAATTGATAATCAATTAATTCTATTTCTAATACCTGAATGATGATTAGTAATACAACTCCTACCAAAATTGCGATCAACTCTGATTTAAAATGTAGTAAATTTTCCGATACTGTCACTAGAGAATAGTAATTGGTCACTATTGAACCAAGGGCCAGCCCAGCAACTAAGTTCATCAACGAAGCTACACCATTCAACTATAGCACATACCACATGAAGTTAATGAAACAACTGAACTAAGTCTATTTTTGTTCACTTTGCACCAGAAATTGTACATGGGCAATAGCTGAGTTTATGACATACTTTCCTTATGGATAATAGTAAAGTCAACTATAGCCCAATTAGTTGTATCAACAGAACCGCCTACTTGTAAGGAATTGAATTAACTTTTAAACTGGTTCAGTATACATGTACTTTTTGAGTTACTGTAGGTTTTACTAAAGTGCAAAATGAACACAAACAGACTTTAAACACAAATTACTCTGATTATTAAACATAATTATTATACAAAGATAGTGACCTTCAGTGGTACTAAAACAAAAAAAGTTTTAGACTACACATTGTACACAGATGGCACTGTACAGGGAGGGTATCAATACCCTACATCCTTTTCTTTCATACAGCTATCTACAGCTGTAACCCTCTCTTTCAAATGTCAGGCTAAACAATCCGTTTAAGTGTAAAGGCCGATTTACAATAATGACACTTGCGTGACGTTACATTGATACTATAGAGTTGAATCCTGGGTCAACTCCAATGTAAAACAAGTGTCAAAAGGTCAAATCGCCCACGCAAATGTTGAGCTAGCGTAATATTGTAAACCAGGCTTTACTTGGTGATAATCAAAGCTGTGTGCAGACATACCGCATGATACCAGCAGCATATACTCTCCCTATATTAAGCACTCTTGCCTATAGATGCTGAAACTCAGTATACCATCAGGTGCAATTGAGATAAACAAGAAGCCGTATATTGAATGGCATGAAAAGCATCTAGTGTGTGAACATAATCTCCTCATTAAGGGTCATACACACATAGTACACTGTGACCCACACAGCTGTATATCATATACTGGTATTATAGTATATACGTGTGTTGTTTACTCAGCTAGACCACACACATGCTAATGCCATTTAAGGTGAAATCTAATAGTCATAATTAAATAGGAATAACAAAAATGTGGTCACTATATACTCTTACTTAAAATTCAATTTTAACCAATCTTCCCAGCTTCATGGCCATGCTGTGCAAGCAGCTGTCGGCTACATGTATCTACCGTATAGCGGGTTTGTTTTGTGAGGCCAGAGTTCCGTTTTCCTTCCTCAAAACGACTTTTGTGAGGTTAAACATTCGTTCTGAACGCGTTAATGATCTACCACGCCCAACAACGTGTTGTGTGCTATGTACATGCCTACGTCTCCTGTGTGACATCCATGAATGGGGGGGTGTGTTAACCACACCTATTAAACAAAGATTTCGTTTGGATTAATGTTCGTTCTATTATGTTGAAGAATGAAAAGAACGAAACTTTGGCCTCACAAAACAAACCCGCTATACGGTATAGCCCATGGCATAGTAAATCAAAGCCAACTCAAACAAATGACTTAATGGCTATAGTAATTACGCCAAGACAGCGGTTAAGTCCCAATTAACGACTATTTTACTGAATCTGCATAATTATGAATAATTACTACTAGGTTTACAATGGGTATTCAGTTCATGCACTGATGCATGGCCTGGCTTATGCAAATCACACGTTATATACAGTAGTATATCACAGAATGACTGACATACACTATAGCTATTACTAAGATCAATTTTATGTCATGGATACAAGTACAGCTGTCCATGTGTTGTTGTAGAAGATGGTCAGAATGTGGAAAGCAATGAATACAAAGCACACAAAATACCACGGGAAGAAGAATAGAAACAACATTCCATCTTGATGGCTATAGCGAAGATAAACAAACATCATAGTATAATGACTTTATAGCCAAATAAGAAACATACTTGAAAGTCTCTTTTAGTATATCCAATCTCTTCCCACAATAATATGAAACTGATGGTAACAGTATCAGTATAGGGATGTATCCGAAACACAGTGAAATAGGGAAGAGAATATGCTTGTGTACTTGAACCATGTTTTCCTCAGCCAGTGACTGAACAACAAAACTCAACAAAATTAATAGACTCTTAGTAATAAAATTAATTATAAACTTTATAGATCTAGTCTATAGTCTAATAATGTTATTAATGAAAGCAACTTTAGATCTATGTACCTAAACTTACACTGTAAAAATAGGGTTGTTCACTCACTGGTTTAAATATAACAACCCTACAACCCAAAATTAAATCTCTGCATTTTAGTAAACTAGTTGGCTAAAATTGAACGTAATGTTGTCTACATCCTGTGTGAAAAGTTTCGTCCACTCAGTGCAACTCATAACTGGACTGGGGGGATTTTCCTTGGGAAAGATCAAAGGTTTCATGCCAAGAACCCAGCAATCTGCTCACTATAGGGCGGCATGTAATTAGATCTATATCACAAACAACTAAAGGCATTATGGAAGCCAACTATAGTGCATTATAGTTCAACAAACAATTAGCTATAAGATTATTAATTAATTGAGGAAGCACAGCACATATCAGTACAATGTAGCTCCCTGAGTATTATACATACGTTATACTGATTCCGACGCAGTCAATGATATACCCCGCTATGCTATATATGTATACCTGCACTGCTTATTCTTTTCGTTCTTTTGATCATTTCTCCCTTATTTCCCTTTTGTAAGATATATGTTTTTCTGTTTCTTTTCTCCCCTCCACTATTAATTTGTGGAATGCTCTCTCTCTCTTGATATTCGCTCTTTAAACTCCCTTTCCTCTTTTAAGTATGAATTATTTCAGCATCTACTTACAGACACTTTAATTTAATCATTTTAAGTATGCATATATAATTATATTAAACTCTTAATATTAGCGCTATTGAGTTTTATTTTTTTTTGTCCAAAAAAAAAAAAAATTGCCCTTATCATTGATAACAATAAAGGTTTAAAAATAATTTATACAACAAAAGTTGACAGGAGCAATCCAGTATTAAAAGTGTTAAGTAAAGGCAGCCTGTACTATAGATCTTTACAGCCGTATACGAACACTATACTGTTTTGTGCGACATGCATGCAATATTCATTATTACAGCGCATGCGTGCACATACATACATGATCTAGAAATACATGCATGCAGCATGCTAATACAGGTAATTTGGATATAGGATATATGATATCCATGAGTATTTTTGTAGGGTATAATATAATGGTGAACTAATGATATCAGTATAGAGGAATCAACACACAGACCAACAACAGGAGACCAGCAAAAACATGTTATAATGAGAACATCGCACTGCTGATCATCTAACTCATGTCCTTCCGGCATCAGCCTATAGTTATATAGTATTCAATTATAAAAAATAAAGTGCATCATATATACACAATAAATGTGTAACCAATTGCAGCAGTTGCCATAATATAAACTGTGACCACAAGTTATACCGCACATGCTTTGTTGAGGATGATACGCTGCCTTATTTTCCACTATATATCACAATATGATACATGCATGCATAGTTTATAGTATATCTATATAGATCTAAATGTGCAGCTCTGATGATCTAACAGTGTATGCTATTGCCCCTCTCATGCCAAATGGCACAACAGAGCAGTCAGTACACAGTTAAAAATAACCTGTAAAAACTACCCCAAAATCAAGTGGTACATTTTTCTACGAGTGTAAGACAAGTAA
>JAYJLX010052133.1:0-11219 GCA_036873525.1 Chalinula nematifera | reverse complement strand
ACAGTTTGTCAGTGAAGTAATAGTAACCCCTTCACTGAATTAGGAAACCTCACTAAATATTGTACCCATATGTTTTCCATGCTATTGGTCCATAATGGTTCATATCTCCATACATAGCCGAGCCTTTAGCTTACTAGTATTGCTAGTGCTAATAGTGTCTGTGTGAAGGGAATATCGATGTGAAGGGAATATCGATGTGAAGGGAATATCGATGTGAAGGGAATATCGATGTGAAGGGAATATCGATGATCAGTTACAGGATCTATAAATTTGTGTAAGACATGTTCACATTATGATTCTAGCCGAACATGTACTGAAAGTACATGGGATTCAATCTCTCATGGTTGTGTAATGTTATTGGAATAGGCTAGGGAACTTGAATTCTATTTCAACGTCAACATAGTGTTCTGCGTGTGTATCATATTGTGACCCACCTTAAAATGGCCACAGCAATTACATTACCAAAGGCTATTGGCTATTTGGATGGGTGCGAAGACAAAATAATGCATAGCTTGATCTGTATTTTATTAGAAAGTTTAGGCTTGCTTTTCAAAACTTGGAATAAGACTATAACTATTATGCATATCCTGGGTCAATGCCCACAGGATGTAGGCTAGAGGAGCCTCCATTAGTGTACTATCTCCACATACTTAGTAATGAGTACTGCTATGGGTATGGCATCTTGGCAATATAATTGGGGAAGTTACAATTATTTGAGTCATTATCTCAATAGATATAATATAAGCAGCTGTTACACAGTTTAAGGTGCATTTATGAAAACGGGTTCAACTTTTAACATCAAGTTAACAATTTGTATTCTTCCCATATATTTACTACACATTATGTAAACGTTACATTTTATGATATGAATCTGCCTTGAGGTGTAACTGTTCACACTATAAATAAGCACACCGTAAACTACCCCATGCAAATAATTTGAAATGCTAGTTCGATAAACTCCATGTAATAGCAGTTATTGTGCGAAGATTATTTTATTGTATTTATAGTGTTTATGGTCTGATTTTTGTTTGTCACTATAACTCCTCAACCAGAACAGATTTTAGTTTTACCTGAACAATCATATGTTGTATACCAATTTGGCTCATGCCCTAGTTGCACCATTGATCTATTTAATGTTATTGAGCTATTGTTATTAGTATAGTCAATAGTATACTCAATCATTTATTATCGTTCTATAGGAGAATAATAAGAGTCTGGCAGCCCGTCACGCCGCCACTAACTATTACCTTAACCCTCTCGATAGAACAGCTCAGTCCAACATCGAGTATTACCATAGTCGTGAAGACACATGTAACACTGATGAGGAGTGCATGCCACTGGAGACCAGGTTATATCGGGATTTGTATGTGAAGGGGGCTAAACTATATGCTGAAAAGAAGTTCAAGGAAATGGTGGAAATCTTTGAACGGTCCTTAAAATATTTTTATGAGGAGTTAGAGAAATGCAGGTACACTTTTACACTGTTCTCTATTCGTACTCATTATTGTTAAGCAGCGCCATGTGTATTCCATTATGACCATACACAATTAATTCGTATTCGTTGTTGATTCTATTATGATAGGAAGGAGTGTGAGGATTTGGTCCGTATCTCGAGTAATATGGCATTCACTGACTCCATTGGTTCACTGTATTTATCTGTATTGGAATGCAAACAGAATTGTCCATTAACGCTTGGCAACTTTCAAAGAGATGATGAAACCGACTTTTTTGGGTCTTACTTTAACTATCTCCAGTTTGGCTATTACCAGAGTGAGCTAATAAACTGTGCAATATACGTGTGTATAATGGTATATTATGCAGTTTAACCCATATTTCCTGTTTGTTTGTTTGTGGTAGTTGATCAATTACATGATGCAGTGAAGGCCGTGACCACTCACAGACGAATCGAGCCACAGAATGAATTGGCGAAAATGAATAGCGCATATTACCAGCGCTTGCCTGGCGTGTCAAAGAAGGATTTTATGGAACGAGAGGTATCATAATGAGATTTAGTGTATTATGTACGTACATAATAGAAGTGTTATTACTCTTACAAACATTGTAATAGGATACTAAACCAATATTGGATAAATTAATGGAAGAAGAGAAATTCATGGAAATTCTGCAGCAAACGATGAACAAGAAACTTAAACAGGCCACACCTGAGCTGATGGATGACGCTGAAATGGTTAATTAGTATTAATTAATTATCGAGTATAGTTCAAAATGGATAATATTGTGTAATTAATATTGTATTATGTAGCTCGAAGAAGACTTTAAAGCCTTCACTGTAAAGCGTGCAATGAGCACTGCTGATACCAATGATGTCAACTATACAGTGACTGAGTCACCAGTGGATCATGATGGCCGAGAGAGAATCGTTGTTGATGAGTTACTGACACAAGAACAGTGTGATGACCTGTTAAAGCTCACTGAGGTATAGTGATTAGTGTTTTACTTCATTGATATGTATTCATGAAGCCACATCTTCCATAAGATTACATTAGTTGAATGCTAAATTGCATTGAATCGAAGCAACGTATTTCAGGACAATTTTAAATTTAAAAAAATAATATTAATTTTAATCAAACACACTTTATGTAACTTTCAATGTTTTTTTTTTAATGTCGGAATACCACGTGCTTTTGAGAATTAAATTTTTAAATACGGTATTCTATCTGTAATCAAAGGTTAAAATTACTGCACACAACATTTGGTCGATGTATAGTATCGGCCTTGCATGTACATGTATGTGTATGTAGATATATTACTATTCATTCACTGCTGTAGTCCTGTATAGAGGGAGATGGTTATCAATTGAAATCTCCTCACACATCCAAAGAGAAATTCGAAGGTTTAACTATAATGCACGCAGCTACGGTACGGCAAGACACCCATCAGGTTGCTTTACTGTGTGTAATATATGTATATGTCTTTCTGATGTGTAGGCTGCTTCTGAACAGGAAGCCAATGCTACGCAAGTGAAGCTGTACATTGAAGCCAGTAAAAGAGTACGAAAAACCGTGCAAAAGCTATTCAACCTTACACAGTATCTTCATTTCTCATACACCCACCTTGTATGCCGGACAGCTAAAGACGGTAATTATTATAATAAGTAAACCTCATTTACACGCAAGTTCATATGCCACTCAGTTTTCAGATATTGTTTTGACTATGACTGTAGATTTACAATGTGATGCTAGTGTAGTTGTTTGTGGGTGATTTGACCTTTTGACACTTTTTTTATGTTGAAATAGACTGAGATTCTATTTTAGTGTCAATGTAACTTTCCACTAATGTGAATTACGCTTTAATGATGACATGTAAAAGCTTTGTAGTTATATATGCCCTTTAATGGATCCTTTTTAGCAAAATTTCCATAAAAAACATATGTACTGCATTTGACATTATATTATCCTTATATGTACTGCATTTGTTCACTATATTTACATAGCTGTACATGTACATGGCACGTACATGAGTTTACTGGTATACTGTTCATTATTTGATTTTCACATGTTTATAATGTATAGTATAGTATACTGTAGGATATGTGTATAATTTCTTTGGCTGCTTCAGGAGTTCAAGATGAAAGAAATGATCTGAGCCATCCTGTACATGCTGACAACTGTATACTAGATACTGAACAAAAGGAATGCTTTAAAATACCTCCAGCATTTACATGGAGAGATTACAGGTAGTTGATTTGTAACAATAGCGATTATGTAATATATATACCATGGCTTCGAGGGAAATATGGCCAATATACAACCCGAACCCCGAGATACAAGCCTGAGGCAACATCGAGGGCTGATATCAAGGGGTTTGGGTTGTATATTGGCCATATTTCCCTCGAAGCCATTGTACATATAATATATTCTATAGCTAACAAAAGCAGGGATGATATGAGAAACGGGGCAGATATGGCATATCATCCCCACTTTTTAGGAATATATGGCCTATATCGTCCCTGTCAGCTAGCTATTGTATATCCTCTTTTTATGGACATTAGCTTCTAATATTGATATTAATAATGTATTCTATAGTGCCATTCTATACTTGAACGGTAATTTTGAAGGTGGAAATTTCTTTTTTGCCCATTCTGTTGAAGATCTTGCTCCTCAGGTAAGTGGGGGGGGGGGGAGGCAGAGTAGTAAGGTTTTTATTTATTAGGCATGGAGTTATAATTAATAGGGTATTCATTTTTTCCGTCATGTTGTTTTAGCATTCAGTAAAGCCTAAATGTGGTAGGATGGTTGGTTTCTCAGCTGGTAAAGAGAATCTTCATGGTGTCAAGGCTGTGACCAAAGGTCGTAGATGTGCTGTTGCTTTGTGGTTCACACTAGACCCAAAACACACCGAAATAAAAACATATCAAGAAGCAGAGGCCTTACTGAATAGAAAAACTGATATTTAAAATAATTATTTTTATAGAGGAGATTATTCACTATACTTTCAATTTCAAATTCAATTCATTATGCATCGATTCTGTTGTATGTAATAGATCTGTCCATATACGGTTATAATAATTTTGTTTAGTTTTGGCAATTAACTCCGTATAGTGTGAATGGGAATGATGGTGATGATTGGGTTAAAATTACCACAATACCATAAAGTGTGAAATTCGAAGGGAAAAAAAATGAAGGGGATTTCATCATTCAAACGTGATTGCAGTCAGGCTACACTCGTACAAGAATTCACTCAGTTGAAAGATCCCAATGTGAAGAATAACACAACAAAGTTCACCTGTATCTGTGGTAAATGCAATTGCAGGTACATAGTACAGTAGCTAATGTGTTAATCTGTTATATGCATTATACTGTACATATGGTGTTGTTTAGTAAAAGACATCAGTGCCCTGTGCATCATGGAGTGGTTGCAAGAGCTATCGGTCCTCAAGAAGCAATCATCAACACAAACCCTCAATCAGAGTACACAAGGATCTACTGTAATGACATTGGACGGATTAGCCTGCCTATGATATCTAAAGCAGCCGGTGACCAATATAGACTGACAGCACCCTTTGTATCTATGAGTAAAAATGGCTGTAGTTTGCCTCCCATACAGAGAAGGAAAATGTGCCCTCCTGTTCCAGATCATCTCTCGTTGTTCAGTAAGGTCATGCCACTCAGTAGCAAAACCATTCAAACAACTTCATATGCAGCTGATTGGGGAGATTCTCAACCCGAACCCAGTACTTCGAAGAAAGTAATTGAAGAATATAAGAAGTCCGATGCTCCTTTTGTTGGTATAAGCTTGCTGAAATCAGATTATCAGCCTATCCAAAAGGATCAAATTGCTGAAATTCATAATGATGCTTCTCTAAGAGCCAAGGAAACTGCATTGCTCTATCAATGCAGCCGTAGAAAAGACCTGCAACCCTTCAGTACCCAGAGACCAGTCAATCAAACTGAATATTTTCAGTTCAGGGACTTGAAGCCGCGCATGAAGCATGGTGATAGGGCAGAACGACTCTACCCCTACAGGACTATACCTGTACCGGGCAGTCTAAACCTACGTTCCGCCATTACTGAAACTCAAGAACAATTCATGCCAGTCACTCGTATACCAGCCATTAGCTGTCAACCACCACTTGTAACGATTGACAAATATAATGGCCCAAATAGAAAGTTCCATGGATTTACTTCGTATAATGATGATTTTCCTAAGAAACCACTACCAGTGAGGGACATATGCCCAGCTGAGCTTATCCTGTCAACCGAATGAATAAGATTTAACACAATGGATTAGAACCATTAAATTAGTTTCATATATCACTAGATAATGCATGTGAATAATATTTTACAATGAATAACCACGAAATGCCTAATATAATTTATTTTTACTATACCACTAGCTAGCTAGCATATTAATGTATAGTGCTTGAAACACACTAATTTTTTTTGATAAAAATAATAATAATACAAGTGACATTGATAGAGGTATTGGCAAATACTACATACCATAAGTACAAGACACATATGCATGGAAATACTACACAGTTTTTAAGATATTGAAACCAATAAATTAATAGGTTCTTAAATCGATGCTTTTCATATAGTATCATCATTATCTCTCGAATAATTATGTCAATCACAATAATTACATCATATTACCAATATTGTTACCATTACAATTCAAATAACTCCAGATTGCGATTAGCAAATCAAGGCATTGTTGTGGTTCGACTGAAAATATTACCCTGCCCTTTCGGACTGGTTCTGGATCCATTGGTATGGGAATGTGTCTGTGACAGTATTCTAACCACTATTAATGGTGTATCATGTAATGTATCACAACTACTTCCAATCCAGCGAACAGGGAACAACTGGATAGCATTTGAACCTGACCTCAATTGCACAGTGGTCCATGATGGTTGTCCGTTTGACTACTGTATCAGTTCAGCAGTGCAGTTTAAACTAAACGGATCGAATGCTCAATGCAATCATTACAGAGCAGGAACACTGTGTGGAAAGTGTTTACCAGGTCTCAGTGTACAACTAGGTGGTAACCCGACTATGGCAAGGTATGGCTTCAGTTCCTATTTCCTTTGTATAACTGGGTAATAGTGATTGGTATTATACTAGCCTGTCATTATTCAACCAGACTATCCAAATACTGTAGCCTTAATCCACCTGTACCAGTACTAGCAACACTGATACTCATGTCCTATACTAAACTACTACGAAGCATGACAGCAATATTCACCTACACTAGAGTAGTGTGTGGAGAGTTAGAGTGGATTGCTTGGGCTAGAGATGGTAATGTAGAGTATGCTCGAGGCAAGCATGTGCCACTATTCATTGTGGGCATTGTGATTCTGATGCTTGCTCTGGTATATACAGGACTGGTGTTTTCAGCACAGTGGCTGGTTAGATACAGTGGTGTTTGCTATAGGAGTACACAAGACCCTGTTGTTTCAGTTGTAGTTCAGTATTTTTTTTGCGTAGGTGACTTCGTGACTTTACGATAATAATTATTAACATGCTACATTAGCCTTAAAATTAATAATTTTTTTGGATAATTAATTTTTGACCTGATCATGTGCAACGTATATAATTATGAATAGCCTAATTATATTCTAGCATCAATTTAATAGTGTTAGAACTATTGTGAATTTTTATATAGTACATTGCTACTGCCACGCCACATAATATAATGGAGAATGGGTCAGGGATATGTAGAGCAATGATGCTCCATCAACTCCCCACATAGTACTTTAGCTATTGGTGGCTGGCTAGGGCCATTAAGGAGTCAACTATAAGAGGCTGGCAGCATATGCTATAGGAAAAGTGGGACCAACCATATAGCGTAGCCCCTTCTGAGGTCTCAGTACCATGCATTCATCAGATGAGGGCAAATCATGTTCATGCTGCTTGCATGTGTCTTAATTTACCTATATTGACCTTATAAATTCTGAACCTTATCATGGATTCAATACTCACTAGCTTGTTTTAATTACTTTGTATTTAGCTAATTTTGGTTAACTATATTGACTAAATTCTAATTGTATTATTTATAAGCTATATGGTGCATTATTGTCGTGCATGAAAATGACACATGCAATCGGCATATATATAGGCAAATTAATCCTCAATCATTTCTTGAATAAACAATTCATGCATGCATGGCATAGGTACAGTACCATACCATATTACATACCTATTAATGAATGTACACGTACCCTTAAATATTTTAACTTTTTATTTTTCAAAATCATCAGTTATAAAACAGTATAATTAATTTAATTAATATAAGATTACGAATATCTGACAGTAGGTTTAATACTCTGCCCATTCTACTAGTGGTAGTGGTTGTCAGAGGGTATACGTGTGGATCAGACTCCATGTCTACACTACTCTCGGTTTTATCGTACTCCATTTCTTCTTCCTCTTCCTCATTTTCACCGATCATTTTTAACCCTTTCTGAGCCACTGAGGACCAAATCCTTGTGCTTCTTCTGGGCTGATGATAAAATGACTGATCCTCGATCACATGACAAACCCTCGCCATCTTCCTCAACATACTCATCCTCTAGTACTTTAAGCTCTCTCCGTTGCTTCCTGCCCTTAATTTGGCTCGGATCTTTTCATACCGGTAGCCATTGAATGCCGCTGACTGAAACGAGACAACAACTTCACTTCATCTTCACTGGTACCGTCTGACAAATCTGCTCCAGATCCTTCATCTGTTATACTATCAGTGTTGGGAGTCCCTCTCCATCCATACTCACCCTCCTTTCGCCGTCTGAAAGTGTCTCTATATTGATCGTTCGACCTTTAATTTTGTGACCTGTTTGACTCCTCGTAACCCTACGAGTCACCTATCCACCTGGCTTGTTCCTCCATTGTTCAATACACTATTAATCTCGTTACTTGCTTCTCTTCCATCTTCATCACCATGATTATCAACATCTATTTCAGTCAATTCTTTACTGTCCAGCAGTGTTCTATTATCTGATGCCAGTTGTTTCCTCTCTGAGGCCTGCCTCGTCTGATAAGGGTGTTTGATGGGTTCAACTTTGCACGGTTCTTCTTTACCACATGATCTGAAAAACGCCATGATTTCCCTCTCATACACCTTCTCCAGCTTAGCCGTAATGGAATATATCTAATAACCAAATTCAAACAACAACGGTTAATACACAAATTACAGTACATGCATGAACATACATGTACATGTACAGTATTAAAGATATAAAATTAATATTATATACACATAATATTAACCATACCCATAATGTATATACAATGAGTACTATAATATACGTACTGTACAATACCATAATTATAAGTGTGTACATGTTATTCATATTGATTAACTAAGTTATGCCATTAACCTTTGATCTTGGTTTATTGTAGCACTTAATTGGCATTTGAGAACACTAACTTTATAATCACTTAAAAAACCCCTCAATACTGGAGTACATACCATCGTAGAGCTTGTTACGAAAGGTAGTGAGGTCCATTGGATGAGACACAAACATCAAATAATCCTTTAGAAATAGGAGATTAAATATAACAATGCAAGTAACCACCTACAATATACTAGTAAAGTAGAAATCCTTTGATTCCTATGGATTACAGTTAGCAATGTTTCCCCCTAGGGTCATTTTGCATGGAGGGTGGAGCACCCTGTTTGAATCTATCCTTAACTTTGATGTGGTCATAACCATGTAGTATAAACTGTAAGTGAGTATTAGTACATAACATGTATACATATACGTACCATAAGTGTAATAAATTCCTGCTGTTTCCCTTACAAACCCAATTATTTTGAAAATTTTGCTGTACACAAAATGAATGATAACATACATGTAATATAGTGTTGACTTTTGTGGGTCCAAGATAACCACGAAATTTAATATACCACGGAATTTATCACACTTACGGTATAACACATGGAATATACATAGGTTCTGTGTTACACACACATATACATTGAAACTCACTGATAATACAAGCTATAATTTGAATATAAGAATGTACAGTAGG
This sequence comes from Chalinula nematifera, assembly GCA_036873525.1. Taxonomy (NCBI): domain Eukaryota; kingdom Metazoa; phylum Porifera; class Demospongiae; order Haplosclerida; family Chalinidae; genus Chalinula; species Chalinula nematifera. The sequence continues at coordinate 1,725 of JAYJLX010052133.1, read as the reverse complement.
TGTGGTTTAGAAAAAAAAACAGGTTCTAAATTACATGTAGATATGTATGCACCTACCAGAATGGTACAAGCATGTACCATAAATGGTAGTACACATGTATATAAAACATAATTATTATGCTGGAGTGGATAAGGCAGAGCTGATGTCAAATACCTGTTAAAGTTATTTTTTAGCCTTTCTAAAATGGTGGACAGATCAGTAGGGAAGGGAACTGCTATACAATACAGATACACCTCCTGAAGATCAACCGGGCTATTGAACACCTCAGACTCATCTGTGGTTTCCATGACGACCTGTAAACCCTTTATTATCTGCTCCTTCTCACCCTCTGAGCCCCAGGCTGTGACCTCATCCTCTGTGGTTAGGGGGAACACAGGTTCTGGAACACCCAATACAGGGTCTGGGAATGGGAGAAATTGGACAATATACAATGTAAGTACAATGTTGATGGTGCACTTTCTACTCCACTTTCGTCGACTTTTTAAAGGGATCTCCATATCCCAAGGTGAGAGCTGATCAGTAGCTCTGTCGTCCCATTTAACATATGATAGCAGCCTTTGAATGACAACTATTTCACAGCGTTTTACACAATGAATTATTCCCTGTTAATGTAACTAGTATACATGTACATGTATGTATGTATGTATGGATGTACAATGTGTTAGAAACAATATTACAATAACAGTAAATTAATGTACACATGTACTAGCCTTATTTAGTGATTCACTTAATACTATAGTGTTAGTAAAGTCTGTTCATGTTAACTATGACCTTACAAAAACGAGGCTAACTTTATGACACACCGTACTACAGCTTTCATTTTAGGATAAACATTTTCGTCTTTTCCTGGGTGTTCTTCTCATGTAAGCAAAGTGATATCAAGTATTTTTTAAAAGTTATCAGCGGTAGAAAAATCTTCCTATACCTTAAGTATGGTGCATTTCGTACTCTTATACAGTGGGAAATTTACGGAGGTCATATTAACGTGAACAGACTTTAGTATATGTACATGTATGCATGCGTAGCATGTAAAAACAATTCTCTGTTCAACACATCAACAATAAAAACTTCACTTTCAAAATACCTTACACTACCAAGAAAGGGTTATAAGTTTACAATAAATAACCTTTGTATACAACTAATGTCAACAATTGACAGTTGATATTGTGTATCCATTGTTACTCTGTATGTGTTTATTGTTACTGTGAGTGTGTATTTTACTTTGTGGTGAGACTTATACTGTTCCTCCAGTACGATCCATCAATGAAGCTCTTTAAACCTATCACCAATAGCCCATTGATGCTTGAGGCTACTCTTATAGAGAGACACCAGTATAAGGAAGTCTAAAACTCCATCCATGTCATGATATCTGAGAGAGAGAGATGGGGGGGGGAGGTGAAGGGGGGAAGAAGATTAAAAAAAAAATTTTTTCAAGTAGAACAATAATAAAAATTGGTACACATTAAAACTTGAAAACATATAAAGCCAACTCACTTGAATTTAAAGGTAATTGATTGACTATAATAACATAGATACTATAGACTACATAGTACCTATGTTATTAGTCAATCATGATGGAAATACACAACCTACACATGTACGTACAAATGGACAAAACAAATGGAACACACCGTACATGTTAACTATATATAGTATAATGTATAGTGGAGCTACACTTCGGTACATGTACATGTATACTACCATATCGAAAGCACATGTAGATAC
>JAYJLX010052122.1:0-11222 GCA_036873525.1 Chalinula nematifera | reverse complement strand
CACACACACACACACACACACACACACACACACACACACACACACACACACACACACACACACACACACACACTGTACATAGCAAGCCCATGCGAGTGCAAACAGAAGTATCATGAATTAGTGTGCAAAAATTGCTACCAAGAGGACTAATCAAGAACTGATTTATTGGAAACCTGGATTATGTAGTAACAAACATCTTCCAGTTTGTTAGACAGCATGCCCAGATGCTGCATGGTTCAAGTGATAGAATAGAAATTTAATATCACTTGGGATTTACTTTTTATGAGCTTACAGTGGGGATTACATGCCCTCTTCATTAGTATGTCAACTGATGATAGTCAACTTTGTTATCCCATGAGTCTTAAGCCTGGTTCACAATATGATGCTGGAATGTTACGCAAGACGCTGGAATAGAAATTTGTTGTAATCTGCTCTCTTGTCAAGATTACGGAAAATATTCAGAAAATTCCATTGTGTTTGATATTGTGAACCAGCCTTTACAAGCATGTTGAGACAATTTACTTCCATTTAATGTGTTAATTGTTATATATGACCACACTTACTCTTTTAATTAATGCTTTGATCACATGCTCCACAATGTGTTCTTTATGTCATTAAGGCTGAATAATTATACATACTCTTAGGGTCAATTGCTGCCTTATGAATTGATTGCTATGAACCCAGTGTATAATTTTACAATGCTTAAATTTCGATAAGGCTGAGTGAATTGCCATTTTGTATTATTTGGGTACAATATGCATTGGAGCCTCCCTTTATTGTGGATACCATTGACCCAATGGGGCGTATTTATTTATCAAAAACATATAAATAGAATATAATTATGGTCTCAGGGGCATTAATTCGGAAGCCACTCAAGCCAGGGAAGAAGATAAGCAGTGGTCCATTTCTGCTGTGTACCTGGTTGTAGCCATCGTTCTGACAGAGAAACCACCTTATCATTTCACTGTCTTCCCCTAAAAAGGAAGCAAGTACTTAAAAAATGGATGCATGTTATTGGTCGAAGAAATCTACCCCTCAATACATCCACCCGTATATGTAGTGACCACTTTCCCTGTTCGAACGGACGAATGTTTAGCTGGAATGAGGTACCATCTCTAAATTTGCCCTCCCTACCGACAAAGGTGACTTTAGCACCTCCGAGAAGACGTCTTTTTCGAGAAGACAGGGCTAGCCAACAAGCTGATGAAGACAGTGATGTTGATGAGGACATAGATAATGATGAGGACCTGATGAGGAACCACTGAGGGAACCACCCACAATGGTGTCTGTGGCTGTTGATACTGAATTGACAATGTTGGAGGTTAATGATTTGGAAAGGCAAGTAAAGGATTAGGAGAGAAATGTAAGGAACTGAAAGAAGATTGCTCAAAAATGGCTTTTAGACTGGAAAATATGAAGAACAATAATAGTAAGATCAAGTTCTACCCTTGGTTTTTCTTCTTTCACTGCTCTCATAGCGTGTTTTAATTTGCTGGGATCATGTGATAATCTATCGTATCGGTACACCTGGAGTTTCCAAATCAAGCAAAGGATGGAAGAGACTTTTGTCACCTCTAAATCAATTCTTTCTTTTTCTTGTCAGGCTATATACGTCTTGGACTTTTTGAACAAGATTTAGCTTATCGTTTTGCTATTTCTCAATCATCAGTATCACGGATACTTGTTACTTGGATAAACTTTGTTTACTTGCAGCTAAAGCAAATACCCTTGTGGCCACCAAAGGGACTTGTTTGTTCCAACATGCCCATTAGCTTCAGGCGTAATTATGGAAGTACTCGAGTTATCATTGATGCTACCAAAGTGTTTGTAGAACAGTCTCCTCTACCAGAACTTTAGCAATTAACTTATTCAAGTTATAAAGGCCATAATACCTATAAAGAATTGATAGGTATATCACCATCTGGAGCAGTAACTGTTATTTCTGAACTATATCCAAGATCAATTTCCAACAAGGAATTAACTCGACGAGGTGGTCTTTTGGAATTGTTAGAACCAGGTGATAGTGTCATATGGCAGACAGGGGATTTGACATAGAAGAGGATTTGGCTCTAATAGGAGTTAGACTAAATATGCCCCTTTTTAAAGAGGAAAGCAGCAGCTGACTCCACGTGAAATGACAGAAACAAGAAGAATAGCTACTTTACAAATCCATATTGAAAGATCAATGGAACAAATTAAAAATTATCATATATTTGACTGCCCTCTCAATTCTTTATTTAGGGACACAGCTAATCCAGTGTTCTATGTTTGTGCAATATTGACAAATTTCTGTCCTTCTTTATGTAAAAATTAGTTCAAGCATATACCAGAGTACATGTATATTCAATACATTATAATAATGATTCACTGGAATAAAAAAATTATTAAAGATAATAATTGGGTTTGTATTTTCTTGTGACAAGTTCAGGTAACATAATTATATTCATTAAAAAATTTTTCTAATTGTGGTATATTAAGTCTTTACCATATTTCATCAGGTATAATACGTTGAACAGTTAATCCTTCTGAGTATACACATAGAAATCACACCACTTGTATATGTCCATTGATACATATAGTTGCAGCCGTACCTGGTGATAATAAACATGATTGGTCTTTAAGACAACTGTAGTATTCTTCAGTTCACAAAAAAGGTGGAATCTAAACAAGCATCTTCTGGAAACTTATCATGTTTCGAATAAGGGCACTTTATTTCCAAAAGGCCATGTCCACAAGTTGGATCAGTCACAACACCATCTGGTGAAGCACCCAACCATCCTTGTTCTGGATGTACAATAAAACCACGAGGTCTTATATACCATAACATTTTTTTTTCATAACGTCTTTCATATGTGTGACATACTCATCAATAGCCACTGATTCGTTAGAACGCCCCCATTCGATTGCCTTAGGTGGTGGATTTAATGGCTTTGGATATAAGCATTGTTGAAGGAGAGAAACACTTCGTTTTTGCTGACATAAAATTCTTCCACACTTTGAACCTGTTATTCTGTTTGATCTGACAGTATACCACTGTGATGTAGATGATTGACTACGGATTTCTTGTTCGATCTTTTGTCGGGTAACACTGGATACATTCAGAGATAATTTAACCACACTTCAACAACTCTTCTATTTGTAACCTATCAAATTGCGCAATGGTACTAGTTTTGTAACTAGGCTGAACTGGATAGTCTACAACCGCCTTTGTCCTGGATTATCTTGATGTTGATTGGGAACTCAAAATTGCATAAATGTGGTCATGCTCAATTTTTTCCATTGAAGGAATTAAGATGTCTAGAAATGCAGCTGAATGTGGTTGCTGCAGTGAAAGCAATTCACAACGAAAATTTTCTATTTTATCAGCAGATAATACTTGCTGATTAGGTGGTCGAGGATCAATTGTCATTATGGGAGATATGGGAGATGTAGTTTTCTCTTTGACTAAAATAGTATTCATTCTTGATGATAAACTTGTAACTGGAACAATGTTGAGTTTTTTAGGGCGTGGCTTGTTCCATTCTTGCAGTTTGCAGGTACATGATACATAGTCAGGTATTTCATGGATGCGACTAAACTCCTCAAGAGCATAACAAAGGGCACTTATATGCTTGCAAGATGCTTTGGGGACCTTACCTGCTGGGCATCCACATTCTGCACCACTAATGTCGAGCGATGGCGGGGTCAGGCTCAAGGCTAGAAGATACACACGATCCTTCTTCATTTCAGGAATACACTTGGCTTTAATATGAACCTCTTCTTGGTTTATTTTTACATAGATTTGTTGAATATGGCCTCATTGAAACAGATTTAATGCTGAACTGTTCATACCTTTTGTAATACTTATGGGCAATCCATTGAGGTCTGTCCTGGCAACAAAGTACTGGAGTATTTCAGTATTGGTTAAAGAAAAATCATTTTGGGTAAAAGCTTCTTTTAACGGCTTCCAGGCATGGTTATCATCAGGTACAGTTAGTATAGGTGGCACAAGAAAGGTGCTCTGGTTTGTAGCAGCTGCAACATCATAATGATAGAACTAGTTGCCTCACAACTCGGTCCACTAGTGTTGCATTTCTTCTCAGGATTGATAATATTCTCTGCCCATCCATTCATCACGTAAGCCTTTACCCTTATTGTTAAAAAAACAAAACAACAACAACAACAGCAGAGAAAAAAGAGTAAAACTGAAGAGTACGATGACTATGAGTTATGGTAGTACCTGGCCACCAAATCCGACTTCCTTCCTTTGAAGGATGCATTTCGACAAGCTAACAATCGTTTAAGCTGAGGAATAGTTAGTTCCTCCGGTTTTCTTCCATTCAAGTTAGCTCCCACTATATCTTCTTCTCGTAATACATACTATATTATGATCCTCTTCTACATTTTCCATGTATCCCAACATATGGCTACGTAAAGGTACACCTGTCCCCGAGACCGTATATTCTATTCTTACGTTTTTGAATGAATACGCCCCATTAACTTAATTAGAATTTCCTGATTCAGAGGTATAGTTTAATAAGTATGAAAAGTCTAAAGTGTATTGTTGAGATTTCCGTGTCCTAGCTATCATTATGTGTACAGGTTATTGAGATGCTAGTTGTGTTTCAAAGTGTCCTGATGACAGACATGCACTCATCCAATTATAAGGGTGCAATTAGCTTGCAATTTATTGATGTGCATAATTATAATAGCTGTAGTGCATGGGATCCTGGTTTGATACAGGGAACAAAAACCATGATGTGCATGTGTGTGGGTGGAAAAACAAAAACATTTGCAGACTACTCTACGATGTTTTCCCACCCACGCACATTTATGGGCTCCTGGTGGTATACTTAGTAATACAATCCTTATTCTGCATGTGGATTAGATGCATAGACCAATTCATGTACATAATTGCATGTATGCATGCTTCTTAATTTCAATTGTGTTTAGGTCAGTGTGAAAATCACTCCAGGAACTCATTCTTCTGAACATGCAAGTATGTTTTCATTGATTTTGAGGTATGCATTAAGAATGTTACTTCCTTTATCCTATCAGTAAATAAGCAGCTAGCAGATAAAGAGAGAGTTGCTGCAGCGTTAGAAAACATAAACTTAATTGATGTTGTTAATCAGTGCTTAAAGATCAGAACATAGTTATACTGTAATGTATTGCTGATGTGTCATACATGTTTAATATTAATTTAAAATTATAATTTGTACATCAATGTCACACAATTCACAGCACTGACAGCAGATCAGAAGTTAATTATTTCATTATCATAGCAAATATTATAATTTAAATTAAAAAAAATCATAACTAAAATTAATTAATTTTATGTAATTTAAAAAAATTACAGTAAGAAAAATTGAGAAAGTAGTACAACATCTTGTCATGCATACATGGATTCCACGGCAATTAAATTCAGTAATAATCAAAAATAATAATTGTAATTATCCAAAAAGAAAAATAAATTGTTAATTTTTTTTTGCATGAAATTAAACTAATAGCAGTAAGCAACTAATGAATTACCAGGACCTAAAACCCACGCAAGCACCATAACGGTGTATCCTGGAGGTCACCAAAATCCTTATCCCAACCTGAGTCGTCATCAGGTGGGACATCTTCTTGATTTGGAGGGAAGTGATCAAAGTTTGATGTATCAGTTGGACCACGAACCTGAAACAACATACATTGTGTGATACAATGTTAACGTGTGTGTCTTAAACAATTACTGCAATCGTGCTGCATGTACTGTATTTATACTAAAAGTCTTGATAACCTGTAGCATGTGGTCCTAGAATATTATACAAAGCCACATGCCACAGGTGATCAAGTGTGCCTGTAACTCATGTTTAGTACAAAGGATAGTAGCAAACTAAGTAGAGTGCATTCTACTATAGCAGCAACTTAATTAGGCTACTCTAGGTCTTCTAACCACATGAATTGTAACCAACTTGTGCAACTCCAGTTTCATCCTGTTTTTTTTTTTGAAAGCATCTCTGACTATAGTCTGTTTACGATGAGAAGTCACCTCCGGTATTATCCGGAAGTATATTACATGAAATCATGACGTAAAATGCATATTTGTGGTCTAACATTATAGAATAATGCATGCCACATGTTAAAATGGCGACTGACAGACAGCAATCTTTTGAGTGCTTTGCTACAGCTACATTCTTACCATGATTACGCTTGTGGTAGTCAGACGCAGGGCTAACTAAGTTAAAAAGTCTATGGATCCTTTTTACAAACAAACTACCGTGTTTAGGACTGTTACACACTCAACGATTGCCTGATTTTTGGCCATTTCACAGGTATAAAAATAGTTGTGGTCAGTGGTATGTCCTACCTTCCCATGTATAAGACACAAACTTTGCTTTACAAGCACAAATTTCTTTAGTAATAGATATGGCTAGATGCACCACAGGCTATAAGGATTGCAATGGCATTAGAAATTTTTAAATACCACGTATACTTTTGGAGTTATTAGCTCAAACGTAGGTGACTTTTCAGTGTGAACAGACTATAGCTGCTCGTATAATTGTCGCTCCTCCATGCATAACAATTGTAAATTTCCACCATGGATTTGTTTTGTCATTGGGACATACATGTATTTATGACTCACAATCATGGGTAATAGCACATATATACATACATGTAATGGAGTGAGTTTATCTATTGAATGTATCTCACATTTGGTATAATAGGAGGAACCATCTTTCGCTTTGTCAATCCTTCCCAGTCAAATCCCTGAAACCATCTGCATAATAAAACAAGTGTTTAAGCCATACAACATACTGCAACCTATATACTGTACATCATAACCATTAGTTTATATTATGAACACACATAAAACTGGAATTTTCATGTGAATACATGAACATATAACTATGTCAATCCACATGGTGATGATGTATATAGTTCACCAAACCTGTGAGATTTTATATCACCCAATCCTCCACGAAGGTAGCCCAATCTTTCTGCAGGATTGTCTCTATATTATTAATAAAAAATTACAGTAAATATGCATTGTAATACATATTTTCCACATTTTCAGTGCAACACTTATCCATATCTCATATAGTCAATGGAAAAAAAATGTTTTAACAGATTTAAATTGGATCAAACTTTGGGTAAAAAGGCCATTAAATACAGTGTAGCTAAAACTTTCTGTGGCCCAAAATTTCTGCTACTTTTGTTGATTTTGATCAAAATGCAAAAATTTTATCCTTAAATACTTATGTGGCATAGAAACTAATCTATTTTGATGCAAATTCGCAAAAATATTCACAAAAGGGCTTTTTAGAACAATTCGCAGAAATTTTTAGCTATACGGTATCCTATGACAGGTCATTACATTTAACAATGCGGTCACAGGTGTTCAATTTATTCTCTGTATTGCATTCTTCTAGTAGCCGTTTAACTGTTTAGATTTCTTTAAGCACAAGATTGATTTGAAACGTTGAACGGGTAAGCTATATGTTGTATATACTTGTTAGTTTTGCTATACATGGAACTCAACATTTACTTAATTATTTGATAACAAGTTGCGTCAGAGCAATTTTGCAACTTGCACTGTGTAAATGTTGTACAGTACATGTAGATTAGTGCTCTTCTTTACTTGGAAAACATCACGTGCATTTTTCCCCTAAATCACAAATTTATATTTGATAAACAACAATTAAAAAGAATTTGAGATTCTGCAATGTACATACATGCATGTATTTATTAATATCAAGGCAGTAAAATTACTGAGAAGACATGTACAGGGCTTGAAATGTAGAGCTGAATTAATGTGTTCAATACTATGGTAAATGTACAATGTATAGAGTTTCATACAGGATTCTTTCTTTGGAGGAGGAAATTTTAAGAAATAAACTGAATTTACAGTGAATAAATGTATAGAAAAATATGTTTGTAATTTGAATTAAAACTGTTTCATGTTTGATTGTGTTATTGTTCAAATTTCTTTTTGGGGGGGGGGGGGGGGGGGGGGGAGTTTCTCTTGGGGAGGAAACCCCCCTTTCCCCCCCCCCCCGCCCCCCCCCCCCCCCCCCCCCCCCCCCCCCCCCCCCCCCCCCAAATCTATCTTGGGGAGGGAAATCCCATGTTCCCACCCCACAGTATGAAACCCTGATGTACAACCCTGTATAATATACTTTTAAACTATTTTATGAAGAGAAACTACACGTGCAGATGGTCTTAACTTTCAACCGCTGGTTGTACTACATAGCTATACATGAAACTTTCCAGCTATATATACATGTACACTGTACTCCTTGCAGAGTGCTTTCATGAGAAAATAATTGATTAACTGCACTCATTTGTCACCAATACATTTCCATAGCAAAATAATCTACATACATGTACATATTGTTCATTTCAGTTTTGGTGCATTTATATATTTTCCATGGAAACCATAACACCATATGTGCCTCATATTGAGATACTATGTTACTTTCTCAGGATTTTATGACCATATAATACCGTATATATATTTGCTTAATTTAGCATGCTTAAAATAATGTTTTTTTAAAATTTCATTAGTTTTTAATTTAAGGAAACAAAACGTGCACGCGCAATACATAATGCACGTAGTAAAAAAAATTGTGTGCATTTAATTTAGCGTTTCTTGTAAAGTGTTAAATTTTAATCACTATTAAAGAAACCACGTATACGGCATAAACCTTGTCAATATATAGTGTCTAACCTACAGTACATGTATAAATTCATCAAATCTTTTTAATTTAAACAAAAATTTTGTGGATGAAAACAAACGAGCTATGGAAACACAATTATTTTACCTGCATAGTTTTTTAATCAAATTACCAGCACTGCGACTAATCTTCTTCGGAAATTCCACAATATCTATTCCTTTTAAAATAATGTTGTATGTCCTCATTGGATCAGACCCAGAAAAAGGAGGACTGAAAATTAATAGTAAAATAAACCGTCACACTCTAATAGAGATATGTAGTTCCAAAAGCACTGTATATACCCCCCAAAAAAAAAAAACACAATTATCTTGATACATACATAAGTGAGTTTGGAAAGCCATAACTTATTGTAGTCAGTTATAGATCAACCCTTTTAATTGCTTGAAAATTTGAATCTTATGACTATGCCTCACCCTTTCAGTTATAATATACATGCATACATAGCTACAGTGTATGTCAAATTGCAATGGTGCTCTAAAAATACTCGGAAACCTTCTCCAACCATATTTAACAATCAAATGTCTGGTATATGCATAGATACAGTGGAATCTTTACATGTATATAACGAACACCATTAGAACAATATACAGGTATACCGTATTTTCCCAAGGTAGAGGGAGGGTTTTAATCAAGGCCTATCTCATTTTGAATCCATGTGTGGCTGCCTGGTTTATTAAATTGAGGTTGGGTCACGCCCACCATAACAATCATGTCAATTGTCGATCTTGCTGATGCTTTCAAGGATCTCTTGTCTACAGGGAAGCGTTTTCTCTGCTTAATCCACCAGAAACAACTACATGTACATGTACCAGCTTCATTAAGGATGCAAAAAGGTAGAGTAGTACATGTATATAGTAGCATATGTGTACAGCATCGTCTCATTTAGAGGGCTGGTCTGAGAGGTGCCTTTAAGAAATACAGTTTAAGCCTCGGCTTCTATTTGGGAAAATACAGTACGTTCCCTGGCTGTTACTATAAAAAGAAACAATGTGCATGGTCTTATGTGATCCCGATGGATAGCTGATTCACTTAATAATTGCATACCATAATTTCTCTAAAAATTTGACACAAAGGGGTAAGGCTATATATATTTTTTAACAAATTCTTGGAAGCAAAATTGCAAAGCTTCCACCTTGTGTGCGATTATTTTGACGAAATTAGAGGCTTTTATGAAAAGTACGGCAAAGCAACAGAATGAAAAAGTTACCTGGCTGCACTGAGTTGCAGTGGTCTTTCCTTCGATGAGTCAAAATGAGAGCAAAACGCAACAGTAACTCGAAAAATGAATATTTATACATGTAGCATTTTTTTCTACATGTGCTTTGTAAAAAAATCACTTATTAACAAAATTAGAGTGCCGAAATTCTAGAAAAATTATGGTACTTACTTTTCAATCGATGGTTTTATATCCTACTACATGTTCGTTAGCTTAATAAGTACAATTATTTCGATGTCAGTAGGTGTGCTAATTATTCGGCTACTGCATGTGTTTAAGCTGCACATGTATTTCGGTTCTTTTCTCATTTATGTTACGTATGGGTTAGCACCAAGGAGGCTATTCCTCAGAGGTTGCTAAAGCATTTCTCAGTGTATGCATTTTAATCTAGCAGGGATTTTGAATATTCAAAATCACCGATGCTCAGCAGTGGTTAAGTGGGGTTTCACCATACGCTTTAATTGATAGTGTAATTTATATGTACAGTATAATGCAAAAAAAAAGCTATGGAGGTAGAGTACGATACGAGTAGTATAAAGTAGTTAGCACCTTAGTACATAAGTACTACCTGAAAGCACAATGTAGTTATTCACCACTACTATGTATATGTTGAAGGGTAATAACAAAGTATTAGCCCAGTAGATTGTGTAAATGACCTTATTAGGTTAACAGTAGCTACTCAGTAGCTACTTTGCTTTATTTCGCACTATACTGTAGTACAGTGTATTAACACTTGCATGTATTACATGTAGATAGTAGGTATGTGTGTAGCAGAACTTCGTAACACAGGTACATAAAATAGGACTATATTGTAGTAGTAAAATTTATATGCATGTACCTTCCTGTTAAGAGTTCATACATAAGAATTCCTAATGACCAGTAATCAGCAGACAAATCATGACCCTAGATAAAAGAAACAATAATGATACATATACTGTATATGTGTGACGTATACCTACCACTAGTCACTATACACAATAGCACAAAAGACACAGAAACTTGATGAAATAGTATACAAATCTAAACTTTTCTTGTCTGGTTTTTTAAAAATATTATTGTTACAGCGATTATTCATAGATAATGAAAGCACTGAACTCTTACAGTCATCCATGTATATACATATAAACAAATGTGATTTGACAACAGACAGCTTCTTTCATATCAGTAAGTCAATGCTGTAGCAATATTAAAAAGGCAACAGATTCTTCATAAACATGTACAGTAGCACACCATACATACATACATACATACATACATACATACATACATACATACATACATACATACATACATACATACGTACATGT
>JAYJLX010052111.1:0-11224 GCA_036873525.1 Chalinula nematifera | reverse complement strand
GGCGGCTACTGCGCAGATCTTCTTTAGCTGATTATATGTATTGGACGATTATTTTCTTGGGTTTTCCATTGCAGATGTCTCCGATTTTTACCGAGTTAATTGTTTCTAGGGTCAATTTCGTTGCATCATCTACTATACAACGGCGAAAACTGTAGAAATCCACATTTGTGTATACCTGCCATACATTTATTCCACAAAGGAGGTGTGGTTTCGCTCGTTTTTGCTCCGTATTTGCCGTTTTTTAATCAAGAAAGTCGTGAACATTCCTTCACGCCTTGAAGTGAAAAGGGCATAGGCGGCTGCAGGATTCCAAACTTACCTGGGCTCATTGCATACTCATAATGGGCGTGGTCAATTTTAATTAATTATTTCACTGTTCTTTACTGTTTTGCATAAAAAAATTCAACTCAGTTATTGTAAAAAGTTGACACAGGTGAGCATATTTATACTACAGAAGCCTACATAATGATTCTGTACTCAGTAATAACTATATTCATAAACAAATGCAAAGAAACCAAAGGGCCTATGCTGTGGTTTTCAGCCTTAATTAAAGCACTTTGTGGTTTTTATGGAAGTTTAACCTGGGCACAGCCCGGGCTGGCCCGGGCCTGCAGCCGCCTATGGAAAAGGGTCTATACACAAGAGTTGAAAGCATGCACATACTCTTCACTTGTACGAGTGCTGCAAGAAGTATTGTAGCCAATAACAGATTGCTTTGATCATGCTTCTATACTATTCACCCACGCTTCTAACTGATAATTTTATTGTTCTATAAACATGATAATTTATGTTAGTTTACGTAGGCTCAAAGCATGCTCATTGTCATGTGCTACCACATCCGAATTCAACCCACGCTGTACGAGTGAAGAGTATGCGTGTCCCCAGACCACTTCACAGTATGCAAGTGAAGTGGTAGCAAGTGAAGTGGTAGCAATACTTAAAGCCCCTACATGTATACAGTGGAACCTCCGAATAATGAAACTTTTGGGACCAATGAATTGCTTCATTACTCAGAGGTTTTCTTTCAAGAGAGGTTACTTAAGCATTGTTTCACTGGGTAAAGGGACCTCAAAATCTTTTCATTATACAGAAGTTTTCATTAAAGGGAGTTTTCATTATCGGAGGTTCCACTGTATACAATGTAATATCATTTAATACCTCCTGCAGCATTCACATTTGTTGTTGAAATGATTTTTTTCTTTTCTTTAGAGCAAATATACCAAAAGATATAATGCCATACAAAGGGTTTCCATTCCCCAGTGACTTGCCTTCATACATTCATCACTCTGATTTCTTAAAATATTTGGAATCATTCAAAGATCATTTTAATCTCGAACAGTACATTCGGTTCAATAATGAGGTCACTAAAGTGACTCCAAAGCCATGCCCACAGGATAATGAGTCTAGTCTTATTGATAACGTCTATTGGGAGGTCACCAGTAGAGATATGGTGGCAGGAGAAGAAAGGAAGGAACAGTTTGATGCTGTTATTGTCTGCAATGGGTATATATGTCATTGATTAACGTAATTCATATATAGGCTTTAGATTTTCATTGTTATGTTAGCTGAGTACTTTAGTATAAATTGCATGGGCGATTTGACCTTATAAATCCAAACTAGGCAGTTTGTTATATATTATTACTTGTATTCTAATTACTAACCTTATATTCCTTATGTATAGGCAATACTCTGTTCCTAATATGAGTCTCGATGGATTATCTAATTTCAAAGGAAGGGTCCTACACAGTCAAAAATACAGGAACCCTGGTCCCTTCAAGTCTGAGGTGGTCCTGGTAGTGGGAGGGGCTGGCTCTGGTATCGATGTTTCTCTGGAAATCGCATCTGTAGCTAAAAGAGTTTACTTGAGTCGTAGACGGACCCAACTCGGGATTCCTTCTACTGATCTACCGGATAGCTTGGAGTTTGTACCAATGCAGGAACATCTTCTATAATGGATAATAGCTCAGTGTTACTGGATAGTGGGCGTGTACTGGATGGAGTGGACACTATTATACTGTCCATTGGATTTAAATATGACTGCCCTTTCCTGTCTGAGGAGTGTGGAGTAATCGTTAATAATCACAGGGTCCAACCATTGTACAAGCATATCTTCAATATATCCCATCTCCCTCCATGGCGTTTATTGGACTGAACTTTAAAATCGTTTGTCTTTGTAACTTTGATGCACAAATGAAGTTTGTCACGGTTGTGTTTTCTGGTCGTGTTACTCTACCTGGTAAGGCAGCAATGCTCAAGGATGAAGAGAGAGACTATCAGGAGAGACTCAGTAATGGCTTTTTACCACAGGATGCTCATTCCTTCATGGGAGGTAGGCAATGGAGGTATTGTGAAGATATTGGAAGGATCTGCAACTGTTCTTCGTTTCCCAAAATATGGGAGGACATTTACAATAGAAACGCTGACATTAGGAACAAAGACGTAGCTAATTATAGAGATTATAAGTTAGTTATTATTAATGAAGAAAAAAAAATTTTTGTATCACCTAATTATGAATTTTTATGTTTTTTTATGGTAATCATGATCAGTTATATAGATCAATTGTATACATACTGTTGTTGTGACAGCCAATGCTATGTTACTGTCACAATTGATATACTGTCACATATATGCACCCATAAAGTCCAGAATATTATTAATCATTGGTATTATTATTATTATTATTAATTAATCATGAATTCATAATTTTAGCATGAAAATTTGGGGGTAAAACTGGGGAACGAGTTGTTCGAAAGGACCCAGAACTTAGAAAAAATTCTAGGGGGGGAATTTTCGGGAAATTGCATGGGTTTTGGAGACCCTGGTATTGTTTCTGTCTCGGTCTGGTCTCGGTTGTTTTGGATCCCGTTTGGATCTATTGTAATCGTCTTTTTGGCTTTCTACTGCTGAGCCATGATCTCTTTGGCGCAGTATCGAGCTGTCATAGGCTTCAATGCCTGCTTTAAGTTTACCAGAAGTGGTAAAGTGTTAGTAAGAAACGGCTCCGTGAGTTTCGAATGTGCATGTTACATGTGTTCAGTAGTATTGTGGTGGGCAGTTACTATAGTTAGCTCTAGATATATAGCAATCATGCAGTGTTGTTGATTATGAGTGCAGGAAATGTTGAGATAAATCCTGGACCTATACTATAAGCAATGCCCTAACTACTGTAAAAATAACGGTGCCTACATATCTGTTCATTGAAGTGCATGCTTGTAATGCTGCTGTAGTAGTTGTGATCATGTGTTTAAAGAAGCATTCTCCACCATAGACTATATTGCCAATGATAAACAGCTATGAATGATGACGTATGTAAAACAATTGAAAAAGCATTTAATTGTTATTGTAATAAATTATGCATGTCAATAAATGTCACAGTGGCCGCTTGCCAAAACAATTTAGCTTGCATGTATTTAGCTGCACGCTTAATGCATTGTCAACTCCTGACAACATGTATATTTAGCAGCTGTTGCAGCTTGACCCAGGACTCAAGTTAGTGTTGCCTCTTTTATGATGAAAAGTGGATGAAAAGTGAATGAAAGATTTGTTGAGAAATGTTGTTATAAGGAAAATAGAACTGATGAATTAAAATGTCAATTACAAAAAGTTGGTACATTTTTAAATCACCGAGAAGTTAGTACCCATGCAAGAAGCCTGCTGTGTATTGTATATCGTCAATGCCTACGTACGTATGTGAAGCAGTTGAGTATAGAGCTGTAGTATTCATTGATACGAATCCCAAAAGTAATCGTATTGGTGTTTTGAAAGATTTTAATACTTTAACTGAACTTGAATGTGTTTAGCTGAATTTGCTACCAATTATGTTACTGATAGACTTGTTGAACCTATTCCAATGCTTTTCATGTATATGACTGTTTGTTGAGGACTTGATGTGAACTTACTGCGTACATCTGTTTATTACTGAATAATTTATAATCAATTTGTAATAAACTCGATGATTTCAAGTGTGACCCTTCTTACAATTCAAAGTGCATTTGTTGTGCATATGTAAAACTGACTTGGTTAACTCCCTCTAACTCCATGCGCACACCTGATTTATGACAGTATAGTAATATATTGTATTCTAATTACAAACTTGTGTATTAATGGTATTCATTTGAAAGTGTGTACCGTATAGCCACAAATTTTTGGCGGTCAAAAAGTTCGTCAATTTCATCAGTCACTTGCGTGTGACAAAAATTAACCACGGACGTGTACAGAATAGCGACGAATATTTTGTTTTTTCTTCATTCTGTTGAATTGACAAAAATTTTAGTCGACGAAAATATCAGGCTATACGGTAACTGCAGGGACTTGTATTATGTGGTATCCCTGTCAGTGGCATATATAGCTAGACCCAAAATGATACCTGGGCCCTGAGGCGCGTGAAGCGCGCCACGAAAATTTTTTGAGCTAATTAAATATTCATAGTAAGCGTAGTCAATTAATTAACACCATTTCTGCATAAAAGACGAGTCTTGGTAGTAGTGGTGGGCGATACTGCATTACCGATACCGGTACTGATACCAAGTACTTTTGATTGAAGTATCGGTGGTATTGAGTATGATACCAAGTACTTTTTAGATGTGCTATATATACGATCAATGCAAATGGTTGCTAATCAAAGTTATGAACACTAATTAAATTTTATTGTTATTGATTTAATTTCCCATTAATATTCCTGGTTTATTAACCATAATTAACATTAAAAGTACTCAGTATCGGATTTTTCGATACCAGTTTGATACCAAGTATTTTCAGAATCAAGTATATCGGAGTATCGAGTATTTGTATTTGGTATCGCCCATCATTACTTGGTAGGACTTTTGGGAGAGAAAACAACGCTAAACTGCCACAAATCCTTCTAGCAATAATAGTCTAGAGACAATCTCCAAACAACTGTACTATAAAGTCAGCTAAATTTTTAACTACACTGTAAATAAGAATTCATCTGAGTTGATGGCTGATACCCGGGCCCAGGCCCGGCCCCCCAGGCTCGGGTTTAGCTATGCCACTGATCCCCAGAGGAGGTTGCTCACGCGTCATAATGACGCGTTTTAAATTAGCAAAAAATCCAATTAAGTCCTACCCGGTTCTACCCGGTTAAAAATTCCTGCTATTCTTCAACACAGCCAGAATTTTTAACTGGGTAGAAACCAACGCGTCATTATGATGCGTGAGCAACCTCCTCTGACTGATCCCTAGCTGTTATATTGTCACTGCATGTCAGTACAGACCCCCCACAAGCATGCATGCATGCACCTATGAGAAATTTAGTCGATAAACATGACCCAATGATTGTGTTATGTGATTTTAATGAGGATATTCTAATTAATGAGCAGTGTATGTTAGTAAAGTATGAGTGACAATGGTTTTTGATGGCAATTTGTACATAATGTATTTCATCGTGCAACAACATACTGACTGATATATAGAGGTACAATTATTGACTTGCCGCTATTTATTAGAAATGTAAACTTGTATCTTATTGGTTGTTAGTGATCATGACGCTAGGTATAACACTTAACTTCAATTAATTGCCAATTATTGCAACAGATGGTCAGTATAATTGTGAATGCGTACGTGTGTGTAAACTGTGTGTAAGGATGTCAAACTTGTACAACTATATATTTGAAACTTGTAAGACTTTGAAATTTGTGTAATGTTAAAATTTTAGACTACCAAATTACTACATATTATGTTTTTATTTTCAGCCAGATATATTTTATTTTATTTACCAGCTTTTTATCATCTATATCAGCATTTCTAATGATTATATATTAACCAAAAGAAGTTGGTTAACCATTTGAAGAAATTCGTATTGATATCACCGACCAATTAAGGAATCTCATAGTATTGATATTGGTCTATATATGACTGACAACGAAAGAATTTCATATTTGATGTTTTCACCAACAGAAGTTAATGTTGGTAACTGTTTCAAGCATTTTCATATTGATATTGCCAACTGACTGAAGAATTTCGTATTGATCAGCAACCGATTAACGATTCACTAAACCAACTCAAGATATCAACTAACCTTAACTTTCTTCTTGACCACTAACTTCAGTCAACAATACATCATGCACATCCACGAAACAGACCTTTTTTTTTTTAATTTCATACCGCATTAAAAATACTATTATCATCTTTAAAAAAATTTTCATACTAATTTATATATCTGGCTGTAGTCATAGATATCCTACTTTAATCATTTTTCTATTGTTTATAATTTTGTATTTCCACATACATCAACTTGTATGTATTCTTAACACACAAACCTTACAACCACTAATATTAGAGAGCATTTTGGTTTTTTTTTTTAGCAGTAGGGGTAAATTCACTAATAATATAGTAATATAGTGCTCATTAACTATGTAAACTCCAATCTGGATAACATAAACACAGGCAGTGTGTACTATTCTACTTGTAAAAAATTATTGATTAGCAATAAGCACTAAAATTAATTGCTTTTCATACCGATAATGTTGTAATAATGAAAATATCGGGTTCAGTTCTGCATGTGCTTTCATTTATAAATGGTTTTTATTCTTGTATATTTGATTAGTACTCTAAATATATGGCTGCTGCTGCTGAGGTTACTGCTGATGTGAAGGTAGCTGTTATTGGGGCTGGTCCTGCTGGTTTATGTGCTCTCAGACACTTACTGAGTAGCTCCCCTAGTACTAGCAGATTTATACCAGTTGCTTTTGAAAGGAATCCCCGTGTAGGTGGAGTATGGCTGTATACAGAGGATACCAGTAAGCTACCCCTACATTCAGCTGTATATGACAGCATGAGGTAGATCATATAGAGTCTATACTTTAAGGTCACATTGTGCAGTATATAGTAAATCTATAGCATTCAATTGATGGAATACTTCGTAATTTTTTTGTAGTAGTATTGAATGCTTAATTGCAATTGGATTAGCGTATAGTATAAGCTATATAGACCAGAGAAAACAGAAAGCTTAAAATTGTTGAACAAATTCTTTTTACTTCCTGCCAGGCTGCCACTGAGTATACTAACATGACTTTATACTATACTAGCTTATCAAAGACAATACCTGTACCTCCTTCATGTATAATGCAGCATTTAATATACCTCCTGCAGTGTTTCAATACATAATTATGTTATTGAAATTGTTTTCTATCAGAACAAATACACCAAAAGAGATAATGGCATACGAAGGGTTTCCATCCCCCAGTGACTTGCCTACATACATTCATCACTCTGATTTCTTGAAATATTTGGAATCATTCAAGGATCATTTCAATCTCGAACAGTACATTCGGTTCAATAATGAGGTCACAAAGGTGACTCCAAAGCCACACCCATGGGATAACGAGTCTAGTTTCATTGATAATGTCCATTGGGAGGTCACCAGTAGGGATGTGGTGACAGGAGAAGAAAGGAAGGAACAGTTTAATGCTGTTATTGTCTGCAATGGGTATGTACAATTAACTCAGTAACTATAATGGTTATAGTTCCTCTAATAGTATAATTGCTCCTGCAATTATTTATTTATAGTCTAGTATAGAAAATAATTGATACAAGGAAAAATTTGCTTCTTACACAAGCCTTAATTTTTTCCTTATAATAATTCTTGGTTTCATATTATACTAAGCCTATGAAAATGATTAAATAATTATTATCATATAATTTCTTATGTATAGGCATTACTCTATTCCTAATACAAGTCTTAACGGATTGTCAAATTTCAAAGGAAGGGTCCTGCACAGTCAAAAATACAGGAACCCTGGCCCCTTCAAGTCTGAGGTGGTCCTGATAGTGGGAGGGGGTAGTTCTGGTATTGATATTGCTTTGGAAGTTGCACCTATAGCTGAGAAGGTGTACCTCAGCAGCAGACGAACTCAAGTAGGGATTCTTTCTACTGATCTACCAGATAGCTTGGAGTTTGTACCAGGAACCTCTTCTATAATGGATAATGGGTCAGTGTTACTGGATAGTGGGCGTGTACTGGATGGAGTGGACAGTATTATACTGTCTATTGGGTATAAATATGACTGCCCGTTCCTGTCTGAGGAGTGTGGAGTAATCGTTAGTAATCACAGGGTCAAACCACTATACAAGCATATCTTCAATATATCCCAGTCCTCCATGGCGTTTATTGGACTGAACTTTAATGGCCTGGGTCCCGTTAACTTTGATGCACAAATGAAGTTTGTTACGGCTGTGTTTTCTGGTCGTGTTACTCTACCTGGTAGGGCAGCAATGCTCGAGGATGAGGAGAGAGACTATCAGGAGAGACTCAATGATGGTTTATTACCACGGGATGCACATTGTTTCGGGGGACACAGGCAATGGAAATATTGTGAAGATATTGGAAGGATCTGCTCCTGCTTTTCTTTTCCCAAAATATGGGAGGACATTTACAATAAAAATGCTGACATTAGGAACCAAGATGTAGCAAATTATAGAGATTATAAGTTAGTTATTATTGATAAAGAAAATGAATTATTTCAATTTGTATCACCTAAACAATAATTTTTATTTTTTTTATGGTATTCAGTTTAACTTTTCAGACTGACCTTAATTATATAAGACGTGTGTGGGCGTTGAATAATAGAAATTCATTGTATTCAAATATATTTTAGTGCAGCTGCATGAAAAGATTGATATCCATACAAACAAAATTGTGAAGCTCTGTCCTGTTAAATTTGAACTTCCCCCTCCCAAGTAAAAAGAAACCATGCAGGGGCCTCGGATCCAAAATTTAACAGTGAGGCCGGATAATATAGATGTGCTGATATTAGGAACAGAGATGTAGCAAATTATAGAGATTAATTATTGACAAAGGAAATAAATTGTTTAAGCCTATATATATATCACCTAATAATGATTAGACTATAGATTACGGTATTAGGTTTCGTTCAACCTAAGTATGGATAATTATGTGAATGGGCGGTGAATATAGTTGTGAGTGAATTATTGAGCTTGAATTATAAGTTAGCTAATCTTATTCAATGATTCTAACTTAAATGCCAAAGTATTTTGGTATTTCTTTGAATTGATAATAATTTGTGATATGCTCCTAACCAAGGTGGATTGATCTAATAACCCATTGTAATGGACCAATGGCCTTGTCATTAGGTTATTTCTTTTTTTCCATTGGGTTAAATTGATTTATTCATATTTCAGAGCATGTGTGGTAGCCATAGATGTATCGAATTAACAAATTCATTTTACTTCAGTTCTCGCCACATACTAATAATTGTTAACTGAAATTGTTATTTTTTTCTTTCAGAGCAAATATACCAAATTAAAGATATAATGCCATACGAAGGGTTTCCATTCCCCACTGACTTGCCTTCATATATTCATCATTCTGATTTCTTAAAATATTTGGGGATCATTTCAATCTCAGACAGTACATTTGGTTCAGTATTGAAGTCATTAAAGTGACTCCAAAGCCACACCCACAGGATGGTGAGTAGTCCAGTTTCCATTGATAATGTCCATTGGGAAATCACCAGTAGGGATGTGGTGACTAGAGAAGAAAGGAAGGAACAGTTTGATGCTGTTATTGTCTGCAATGGGCAGTCCCTCCAGGTGGATCATCTAGGATTCAGTATTATTTTGTAGGTTTTTCAGTATTTTACCAAAGTTTTCAGTATTTTTAGCTAATTTTCATTGAAATATGCATTGTTTCCTAGACCAAAAATCAGTATTTTTGCCTCATTTGTCAGTATTTACAGTCAAATTTCAGTATAAAATACTAACAAATCAGTATACTTGGAGGCACTGAATGGGTATGTATGTATGTGTATGTAGACATGTGTAATAACTTGCTAATGATGTTAGCGCCACTTATAGTAATTGTTCCGCTGGGGGCCTTTCAATTCCAAGAAAAGGCGGTTGCTTGTTGACTAGCATAGTCTATTTATTTATAGTATAATTATACAGGTTAATTAAACCCCGCTTTATGAGGAAATTTATTTTCCAACAGAAGCCATTTTCTTTCCTTATTTAATCATTGCATGGTTCCGCATTATATTGAGCCTTTGAAATTGAATATTATTATGTTTAATTAATAGCCTTTTTATATTCCTTATGCATGTATAGGCATTACTCTGTTCCTAAGACAAAACTCAATGGATTGTCTAATTTCAAAGGAAGGGTCCTGCATAGTCAAAAGTACAGGAACCCTGGTCCCTTCAAGTCTGAGGTGGTCCTGATAGTGGGAGGGGCTAGTTCTGGTATTGATATTGCTTTGGAAGTTGCATCTGTAGCTGAGAAGGTGTACCTCAGTAGAAGACGAACTCAAGTTGGGATTACTTCAGCTAATCTACCAGATAGTTTGGAGTTTGTACCAGGAACATCTTCTATAATGGATAATGGCTCAGTGTTACTGGATAGTGGACGTGTACTGGATGGAGTGGACACTATTATACTGTCCATTGGGTATAAATACGACTGCCCGTTCCTGTCTGAGGAGTGTGGAGTAATTGTTAGTAATCACAGGGTCCAACCATTATACAAGCATATCTTCAATATTTCTCATCCGTCCATGGCGTTTATTGGACTGAACTTCCAAATTGCTTCTCTTTGTAACTTTGATGCACAAATGAAGTTTGTCACAGCAGTATTTTCCGGTCATGTTACTCTACCTGGTAAGGTAGCAATACTCGAGGATGAGGAGAGAGACTATCAGGAGAGACTCAATGATGGTTTATTACCACGAGATGCACATTCTCTCGGGGGACACAGGCAATGGAAACATATTGTGAAGACATTGGAAGGATCTGCAGCTGCTTGCCGTTTCCTAAATTATGGCAGGATATATATTACAGAAACATTGAGATGTGGAACAAAGATGTAGCAAATTATAGAAATTATATAAGCTAGTCATTATCGATGAAGAAACTTATTTGTTTCAATTTGTATCGCCTAATAACTAATTAAATTATTTTAACTAAAAAATGTTTTATATATATATATATATATATTTTTTTAATTGCTTTAAATGAAACGATAGCAGTATTAGTAATCCTGCAGTAACTGCATGTGGTATTATTACAGGCTACACCCTTGCATGTATGCAAACAATACTTATTAATAAAAATGGGTGGGGTTGGGAGGTTAAGGATGTGGTCACAGGACTCAGCAAACTGGTTCGAAATATGGCTGGGAAAATGAAGGACGAGATGAAGGTAGCTGTTATTGGGGCTGGTCCTGCTGGTTTATGTGCTCTCAGACACTTACT
>JAYJLX010052100.1:0-11225 GCA_036873525.1 Chalinula nematifera | reverse complement strand
TGTTTTTGTTTATTGGTTGATCTTTGATAACCTGTTCTTTTCAGAACAACTTTATATAATATATGTCAACCGAAAACTTTTCTTTTAGTTAAAATTATACAATATATTGAATTTCTAGCTGTGACGGTTATGCAAATGTAGCATGTACTTTTAAAGCTAAAAATAAAGCCACAATGAATATTTTCCAATTCGCAATCATGTACGTGAATAACATCATTTGTGGGGGATAAATTCTGTTGTCACTACATCAGAAAGTTGCGGCCTACTTGTGGGTTGGGTCAGTGTATTGTTTTAAAGGAAATTTTTTTCCTACAATTGAAGTGTAAATCACAAAATTAAACATACTGAAATTTCTTTTGTGATATTTTCCGCCATTTTCATCTGTGGAAGTAGCTTGGGGACACATACAGTTATACATGTAATAACCCTATACTCAGTCAGTGCATATAGTTGAACATGGGTGTGGAAATTTATGACAGTATTCATGCATGTTTCAAGCCCATAAATTAATACATGCATATATGCCACATACATGTACGTATTGTTTAGTATTACTATATTTTAACGCGTGCACGACTTAAGGTTGTGGTCTAGAATTTACTTTTTATTAAAAAAATTTTGAATGTGTGGGCGATCTCAGTATTGAAGAGTAGGAAAAATGGTGGACTATTAGCAGTGGACGCAGTCGTCAATTTACTCACAGATTACTTACGTGTACCTGTAGGATTCAAAACAACCATTACTGGATTGGTATGGCCCATATGCAGGGCCAGTCTTCGAGTTTTAGTGAGTTAGTAGTCAGAGAAAGCAGAATACTTGGGCAAAATGTAGAGCGCCGCCATTTTTTAGCTACAATTGACCAACATCACTGGATTTAACAAGTTTCTTGGGGTTTATTCGTCGATATCTTGATGACTGGCCCTTGGGAGACAGCTGTTTGAGGCATTTTTCGATCAAAAAGTGGAAGGAATACTTTCTTGGAAGAGAAATTGGATGACAGAAATTGAACGGTAGGCTCATGAACAATATCGTGTTGTTACGGTACTCAGACGGTTTTATATAGTTGCAAACAGCACATCAGTCAGTAAAAGCCTAAAGTTTGCCAATAATATTGTTATCTTTCAATTGTAACTTTATTTTCGTGAAAACAATAATAGTGAATAATCTTATGAATATTCATAAGCAAACACTAGACCATGACCATAAGAGAAAGTGTGGTCAATACTTGTCATATACTGTAGTATATGATTGACACTTGTATATGGGGGAAGAATACAATTGTCCCCCAACAGCGCAGAATATTATAATGTACTGGGAATTCAGTTACACTAAATGATTTTCTGACCTTTTAACCGACACAGCAGAAGTGGAGAGTGTTATAGATCAATGTATATTAATGTATGAAAGGGAAACCTGAAACTATAGGACTGTTTGTGTTGTAAGCTTTTTGAAAGAGCACATATATTGATACTCCTATTAGCTTATGTCGATCTTAAATTGGAGTTTGCATAGGATACCAATTCTTGAGTGTTATATGTTGAGTCAGGGGGTTTGATTGGTTAGAAAAAACTGTGATGTAAGCTTTATAGCAACGGAAAGGAGATATCCTGGATTTGTAGTGTAGAGTATATGGTCTCCAAGAACGTATTTGGTAGAACTACATGTCTATATTATTTCCATGGATCATGATTAAGAGACTATGGCCTGGGCTTTGTACTACTCGCTACTGCTAGCTTTGTGATGGTGGCTTGCTGACTAATCTTTGTAAAGAGAGTCAGTCAATTAATGGTGATATGTAGTCCTTTTAAAAAGAATTCCACCAGTGGTAAAATTTGCTTACAGCTTGCATTGTAAAAACCACTATGAACCTTCTGTAATGTTCCTCAGTGGAGAGCTTCTGGTAAGGAGAGTAACTGAGGCAACTTCTGTAAATTAATTAGGTCGGGCGCATAGTACATGTACATGTATTCATATTATGTGTAATCTTCTTCCAAGTTTTGTTCTGTTTTGTTTCTATTATATTTTTTTATTGTTAATTTACAGATATAAAGTAATTGTACTGTGCTCAGAAGGTGGTTTAATAGAACCCATATGCAATGCTGTCTCACTTCATCAAATCAAGAAGCAATCTAAACTGTCCCTGATTGATTATTTCATACATGTTAGTATAAAATAATGCTATAAAGGTACTTGCTGTGTAATGAACTATTAATTATCTCTTTAATTAGGAATTTGGGGATCAGAACTCAGAAAGATTTTTGACTGCTCGAAAAAATTTTGTTGAGAGCTGCGCTGCTTACTGTTTAATTTGCTACTTTATTCAAGTGAAAGATAGGTATGTAGCTTATTCCTTTAGAAATAAGAAACATTACCATTGACATCCTACACAATGTTAGATTATACACTATTGTAATTGACCATTCAGATTGCACGATTGGTGGTGCTTTATTTTACTTCGAAAACCTCCCGTACTTTTTGAAATAGCATAGTAACTTAAAATAATCATTATAATAAAAGATACAAGTGTATAGATCAATACAATGAAAAAAAACTTAATGATAAACAATGGTTTTTCTTCTATTTTTCTTTTTTGAAACTCCGTAATCAGAGTAATAATGCCAGAAATGAGAACGAACTGAAGTGCTGGATTGAGTGTCAGTAACTGAGTTAACCCTGCATGTTAATTTGTCCAAGTGGATTTGTCAAAGTTCAGTTTAGAGCGCTGGTCACTGGAGCCGTTTCGCTTGACGATTTCTTTCAACAAAAGTTCTTTTTGTTCATGTGAGAATGCTAAGCATGTTCTGTATGGTAGACAGCTATTCGAATCGTTTC
The DNA here is from genome assembly GCA_036873525.1 of Chalinula nematifera. NCBI lineage: Eukaryota > Metazoa > Porifera > Demospongiae > Haplosclerida > Chalinidae > Chalinula > Chalinula nematifera. Next base: position 8,393 of record JAYJLX010052100.1, on the reverse strand, counting down.
AACTTCAAACAAAGCCAGCTCTTCCTGAGACTAGTTCTTGATGCAAAGCACCATTTTGACTGAATTATTATCAATTGTTCATCAACAAGGTGTGGCCAGTTAATTATTCACTCAGCGTACTTTTCTGGAAAGGTAAATAGCTAAAGAAATGGCGTCTTTTCCTGTTTGTCTTTGTCTTTTTGGTTTGAAACTTTGATTTTGATTTGAAAAAGTTGTGTTTGCAGTGTCTTTTATTGAGTTTCCATGAGAACAGTTTAATGGCTGGTTAGTTACAGTGATTTGATTCCTCAAAATAGGTTTCCATAGTAATATAATCTAAATACCTTAGATACTGTTTACTTCGGTTTCTATGGGCCTATAGAATCCCTCAGGAACCATAGTTACCTCTCGCTTCACGCTAGGTTACTATACTCTTCCCTCGGGATTCTATAGGCCCATAGAAACCGAAGTAAACAGAATGTAACCTAATTTAAACACTTGTAAAAGTTTTTAATCTAATTTTTTTTTAGTCTTGACATAGACTACAGGATAGAGTAATAGAGCAAATTTATATTTTAGCAAGTTTATATTCAAGCAAGTACAAAAAATTTTTTTGCATGTCTATAAGCTTGTTAAAAAAAAATTTTAAATTCCCGAATCATTACAGTATATTGAATGATCAGACATGTCATCTTTGTTTGTATGTGCCAAACGTTTATTCCAACATGTGTGTATATGTATGTTTGTTGGGTTTATGACTGTATCTGTATGAATGATGTATTGTTATCATGTATTGTATTGATGTGTTTCATAGACACAATGGGAACATATTACTGGACTCCTCTGGTCGTATCATTCATATTGATTTTGGTTTCATACTGGCTCATTCACCAGGAAACAATATGCGATTTGAAAGTTCTCCCTTCAAATTAACTGAAGAATTTGTTGCTGTGAGTACATGTATTATCCTACTTTACAGTGGAACACCTCTGAATAAAGGGCACTTAAAATGAAGTGCATTGTCTTTAATGGAGAGGTTGTCTTCTCTGTAGAGATTGAAATCTATAGAAACGAGTCTATTTAAGATATTGAAAGTGTCCTTCATTGAGAGATTTATATTACCTTTTTATGTCCCTTCCTTGGAAGCCCCACTCAGAGATTGTTTAGTATAATAATAAAAGGTCACTAAACCTGTAGTTAACCTTTAAAGATTATTCATCACCAGATATGCTACAAATGAATGATGATGGTATTTATGTTGTCATACATGTATATACATATATATCTGTGTATTTTATTTTCTGTGCTTTGGTTACACAAATTGTATTAGTCTTGATCATACTTAACTTGTGCAGGTTATGGGTGGAGTCAATAGCGATATGTATCGGTATTTCAAGTTCCTCATGTTACGAGGATTTTTAGCTGCAAGGAAGCATATGGATAGATTTGTGAACATTGTTCAAATCACCCAAACAGGTACATACGTCATACTACTGTGATCAAGTATGCTCAGTTATTATATGTTATTATATTTATCCCGAGTGTTGGCAGACGAGATTATAGTAGTCAGTTTGTGTGTCTCTGTGTTAACATGTAATCTCTGCATGTGGATACTTGATGTTAGAACTTCACTGAAGCTCCATTGAAGGCACTTAATGTCCATAATTCCATGGTTTAATTAAAGGTTTTACATGGCAAAAATTAGACAAAAAATTTTTGGCTGTTTGATAGTTTTGCTGGCTGCCATTTTCTTAGACAGCATCCTTGAGCACATATTGTAAAAGTTGTCAGTCACACCTACTTAAGTATAATTTTGAATCATGCATCTACTGTTCTAAATACTAGCCGTGGCGTAGCCATGGCATCTTCCGCTGGACTATATTTTCTAGTGATTGTGAGTTTGCTTGTCTAGTGTGAAAATGCTGGAGTTTATCTACAAAAACTTGATGGTCTGCTCTTCAAGTTTACTACATGCCTGTTTTTTTTTTCGTGCAATCTTTAGTGAAGTAAATTCTATGCTGTGCTCGGCTATGTTATACTGTGTGTATGTGTGTGCTGGACTTCTGTAGCCTTTGACATTGCTGTAGTGTGGACTGTAAACTAATGGTGTATGTGTTGTCAAATCACATTTATATTGTGGAGCAAATGTATTTAATGTATGACCATAAGGGTTTAGTACTTTAGTGCTTTAATTATTCCTGATACTACTCAGGCTCAAAGCTACCTTGTTTTGGTGATGGTCCACAAACTGTTAAGCAAATGCAGGAAAGATTTTGTCTGTCGTTTACTGAAGAACAACTAGAGAAGTTGGTGAACAGAATGGTTGAAAGCAGCATGAATTCGTTGACCACGAAATTATATGATGGATTCCAATACCTAGCGAATGGAATATTATAGTTTCTGGTGTTATTCAATATAATTCTTATTGTGTGTGAATTGATTACATTATTCGGTCTTTTTAAATGATATTGTTTGCTATAATTCTGTTTACATCATAAATTTTATGTGATATTAAAGGTCATCATGTAATTGCAAGGTCATTTATTTTGAATTTCTTATTTGAGAATTGCATGACAGCATGCATAGTTTGCTATATTAATTACTGTAGTATTTTCACAATTGGAAACCAACTATGATCACACTTAATATTACAGGCCAGTAATATTGATCTTAACTATACATGTATAGCTGTCCTATAGGCCTGAGCCTATTATGCCAGCATAATTTTTAGAATAATAGGTAGTGCAGAGCATCAAAAATTATTCCAGAATAATGGGTAGTTTATTATTATAGAATTTATATGTAATAATTAATTGGCAATGAAACAGTCACGTTTAATATCGTTTCTTGGCATTGCAATTCAGCATAATAGATTAAACAGAGCATATACATTATAATTTGATCTTGATTTTATGCCTGGAATAATTGAGAATATTAGTGAGGCTATGAGCATATATTAGGAGCACAAGTAGAGAAATGCTGAATAGAATAATTATTATGTAAAAATCAGCTCTCACCTGTCCCACCCCACACGCAATATCTCAAATTGGCATAATACATCAGTACACTATGCTTATAGAGTATTTCTTGGAATAGAATATACACATTATGCAAACAATAATTACCGTAAATAATGTGAAGCTTAAGAGGAATAACATTTTTGTAATATTGTTATAATACAAAAGAAATAATTGCCGTAAATAATGTGAAGTTTAAATCATACAAACTATATGAAACGATTCTTCAATACTGAAGCAACATACTTCGATTACTTCGTAGCTTCCTTCAGATGTGCAATCAGATCTGGAATAATTAACCAGAAAATTAAGGAATTACAATTATAATGCTAACAATTCGTATATCTACTACCATATTTCACAATTACATGTATACCAACATGTAATTGATTATAATTGCTACGGTAGATTTAGATTTTATAGTTAATTTCTCTGCTTCACATCAGACACACCCTCCACAAATACCAATTACCATTGTAATGATAATTATTTCTGTCCATAATTATCCAAGGCCCCTTCCTTATCCTGTGAAACCATAGTGATTACTAATTTACATGTACATACATGTTCACATGGGGCTGCCTGTTTGGAAACTATTCTGAATTGCATTAAACGCACATATAAAAGCTGGTTCATAATAATAGTTGCATTATGACTGGAAATCAATGTTAACGAGTACAGACACAGATTTTAATGCTGGATTACAACTTAATTTTTATTCCAGTGTCAACATACTCGTTAAAATCGACTCCATAAGTTATCTTGTGAACCCTAAACACACATGATAACTCTCAAAAGATGGGTTCACATAATATAATGCGGATGCATCCACAATCCAATGCTTGTGTTTTACTAAAAGCATACACGTAATGACATTATGCATAACTTGTGTATACATGTAGTTGTACCATGGGAAGCCATGAAATGAAATGTGCTGACATGAGTACATGTACGTATTCAGTAAGAAAATGTCAGCACAGCTTGCTAGTAAAAAAAAAAAACAGGTTAAATAATTCTTAACTCATGATTTTCAGCAGTAAGATACAGTTTAGCCCATGCTGAAACAGTAAGAAACAGTTGAACCCGTGCTGAAAGTAGTATGACCAGTAGACTATGGTTAGAAGAGATTTGCAGTTGCACCCAAGCAATAATTTATAGCTGTCTCATTTCTATCACAAACTAACTCTGGAGGTGGCTGAGTGGGTCTTTGACATTCAGATAAATTTTCTATGGTGCAAGTATTTTCTGGACAAAAATGTAACATGGACAAAACAAGACAATAAAAAGCGATCACAACTTTCTCCTCCAAATTTGAAGTGGAATCATTGAAACTACATACGAAGCAGGAAGAATGCATTACAAGTAAAGAATGAAGATTTTGAACGCTGCAATGCACACTATGACTGTTTTTGACGCAAACTTTGTCAATGAACACCGGTCGGGCAGGCGTTCTTTTCGTAGTCTTGCTTTCTCGAGGCATGCTTCTTTGCTGCCATTGTCTTCTTCAGGTAACACAGGTATACCGTACAGCCGGAAATATTGGCAGGAAAAACATTTGACGGTTTTGTAAAAAATTGAATATTTTTCCTCTTTGATTACTTCCTGCTGGAAGCCCACTATACATACACCCATGGAGTCATGTTTGTTTACACAAGGGTGGGCTTGTAGTTCAGCCTGTGTGATTAGATATGTGATTACAGCTGAGTCAGCCATTTTGAATCACCAATCCGCCAATATAACTTCTCCGCCAAATTTTCCAGTTCTACGGTAGTTTTTCCTAAACATCTTTATGGCATCCCATGGTACAAACCAAATAGAACATGACAACGTTGGGTTGTATTAGGATTTACACTTGATTGACAATGATTCATAATCCCCCTGGCTCCGCCCTTGGGATTATGAATTGCCATTCTCGCATTATCCTGATACACCCCTTGTAGTCATGTTCCATTACATAGAACCTGCATACCATATCGCGGGAAATTTTCGAGGGTGCAAAAATTTCAAAATCTCCTTCAAGAGCTATATGGCTTTGCAAAAAATTTCGAAGTTATAAATTTTGAAATACCTTACAGACACGCCCATACCCTTGATGGCTGAGTCATCGTGTGTATCACCTGCAGTTGCTTCTCTGTCCGTTTATCCTCACTGGCATTACTGCCAACTGAACCTGCTACCCATACTCGGTACATGCACAGTAGAACAAGGAAACTATGCTTTGTGAGGAGAAATCGCATAAAATACGATAACTTTAGCAACAATTGTCAACCGTTTCGTCTGTTCTTCGTGCATCAACGATTATAGATTTGCAACTCTGCTGTTGTACAAAGTAAAGCTTTCTAACTTGATATGCAGACTCTATAATACCTGTTTAGCATCTCTGCCACGTTTAGTATCCATAACATTAACAAGCAGGAAGGAGCAGTTGCTTTTTTACATGGTATAAAAATTACTTGTTTCGAAAATTTCAAAATTTAGCACCTTTCGAAAATTACCCGTTATACAGTATGTATCCCATCCTTACAATATGTCGCAATCCACCGCATTGTTACATGTATGAACCCACTGCATTGTTAAGTGAACCCACTTACTAAAGGACTTGTGAAATAATTGTTGCTATATAGCTTAAGGTATCTTTTGTTTACAGGAACTAAATTTTGCGAGTTTAGAGAGTAGGAATAGGATCAAAAACGCAAATTAGCATACTCGCAAAAATTGATATAATGGATGACTTATCACCCTACAATTTTATTATTAGCAGGCTGGATACTATTGTATGCTATGAATCATCACCTTTAAGGGTCACGATTTCCATTCCTGCACAGATCCTTTTTTTGTTGTTTTTGTTTTCTTTTAATTTCTTTTTGGCTTTTTTTATCCCTCGCGCCAGCAAAGCCATTAGCAAGGGATACGTTAGTAACTTGTGAGTTTGACCGTTCGTTCATGAGTTAGCAAAAAAGTCACTTTGAATGGTCAGTGCAGAACGTTTTGATGGCTACTGTGCTTCAAGTTTCATAAGCAGTTAGCCAGTTATCTCTATTTTGCTGCTGTTCTGGTCTGGAATCCATTCATCTTCTCGTTCAAACTGTAAGTGGCAAAACATGTTTGAGCTTGTGGGCTCAATAACTTAAGCTTTTGAGAGCACTTCTCTATTACTTTTAATGTAAGTACTCAGAAAAATAAGTAACCCCAGGATAAATATTCTAGAATTTTGCAAAATCCTGGTAGTGTATCAATAGGATAAATTCTTAATTTTATATGTCCGTAGCTTGGTTCTTGGTATGATCTTAGAGCTGTAACTTTCACTGTGTGATTATAATGGCAAGAGTAACAAATGCCGCTATTCAAATTGCTTTGTCAGTATTTTCAGCAAAATCAATGGTTTAGCTGGGAGAAAGATTTTTGGTTGACCACACCTTTCTTTTCCAGTTCATTTTTTTAACCCTTGCGTTGTAGCCTAATTGATCAGCCACTCCTTTTTTGTTGCAAATGCATAATACAGTAGTAATTAATGTCTGCCAGTACCAGTTGATACAAGTGAGCTCAAGAAACTGCAGAAAGTCTTTCCAATAGAGTGCAAGGGATTTGCACTTTTGTGCTAGTTTTTTTACTTTTTTTCCCGCAAAAAATTAGTACTCGTTAAATCCTTTAACACACCAAACCGCAGAAATTAGTACAGTTGATAATCATCAAGTTTGTATGTACATATACATGTAACTCATGCAGTAACTGACACGCTGATCCCACAAATATGCATTACACTTTTCAATTCATACACATAATGAAAGCACTAAAGTGCTGAACCCTGATCCAATACAATTTGACAACACACTGTTTCATACACACCACTGAATATTAATTTGCATAGTACAGCATGCATACGACACACTTTACAGTAAAGCACAATATACACCATAAATTCTTTTAGAAGTAAAGATTCTTCACACTTATACAACCAACTAAATTCAGTAAAAACTTACAAGCATGTAGTAAACTTGTAGGGTAGACCACCAAGTTTCACTAGACAAACTCCAGCATTTTCTCTCAAACAAAACTTACAACCACTCAAAAATATAGTACAGCAGAAGATGAAGGAGAGCTCGAGCTTTCACAGAAAGTTCTAGAAATGCTAGGGCCAGTCTAGATTCCATCCAAGCACGATCAAGCCAAGCATCAAGCCATCAGAGGCCATGATAAAAGTAGATCTAGATCTACCATAAATATTGGACCATAAGAGGGATTGGAGTCAGATCACGCGAGCTGTACTTAATAGTACAGAACGTCGCGTGCTATCCGTGTAGGTGTTAGTTGATCGTGGTGCTCATATGTACTGTGGTGAAGAAAGGTAGAGAAAGCCTTGTTGTTTGTGGGGCATACTGGAATAAATATAAGTCAAGCAAGCAAGTAGAATTAAGCCTAGTTCACAATATTGAACAAACTGGATATTGTGAACCAGGCTTAATTCCTTATACCTTATAGTAACGTTTAGTAAATGTTTCGTTTGTGTTAAGTTCATTAATGCGTGTTGAATTAAGTAAAAGGCCTTTCTATGGATGACCGTTTTTGAGGAACTTTAAGTATAAGATAATGTTCTTAGTTGAAATGGCTTTATATCACTATGGATGGTCCAATTATCACGCGGTAGTATCTTCTCCTTCAAGAGCCTGTTAGTGAGACTACAATATCCACTAATATCCTATATCATGGTATACAAATGAAGGTTGCGGTACTAATTTGTGGTATACTGGCTGACTTGGCAATGCTTAGGAAGAGAATTGTTGCCCTAATGTTTTATGATTACTGTCAGATTTTGTTATTGTTATTGCTTTTAATCCTTATTATTTAATTGCGAACACCGCCTACTTTCAGCAATGTGATGCTTAATGACATCATCAAAACGGTTTCCCAGCAAATACGGATAGGTAGGTGTTAATGAGCTAGACTCCAATCCCTCTTACGGTCCAATATCTATGGATCTATAGGTCTGACTAAAATGTCTTTACAACAGGTGCTCAAGGGGTGCAGTCTGAAAAAGATGGCGATCAGTAAAACTATTGATCAAAATACTTAAAAATCTTTGTCTTAAACTTGAATATGTTTTAAAAAATCCCTTAAATCGTGGAATTATCGACATCAAGCACCTTCAATAGAGTGTCAGTGAAGTTCTACCATCAAGTATCCACAGAGATCACGCGGTAACACACACAAACAGACAGACACACAACCGACTACTATAACCCTCTGCCCATGCTCAGGTTAATTATGTGTATGGAAGACTAAAGCCTAGTTCACAATATTGAACGCATTGGAAATTTCTGATTATTTTCCGTAATCTTGATGCAGACGAGACGGCAGATTAGAACAAATTTCTATTCCAGCGTCTTGCGTAACGTTCTA
>JAYJLX010052099.1:0-32016 GCA_036873525.1 Chalinula nematifera | reverse complement strand
ATTTTGTTAGTAAGACGTTTCTTACCGGATATGTATTCGTGTCGGCGCCTTTCATCTTATGGCTTCCCATGGTACAAGTACATTTAACCAATCTTTCATTACTTCATATTTACTTGTACATGTGACCAATCTTTCATTACATAATAATGCCAACGGCTCAAATTGTAGCTTATGTACATAAAAAGCATATACACTAATTACTATGACTTCCTGCATAGACATGAATGTATATTATATTGTACATGTATGTATATTACATATTACATGAAGGTATATTATATAGTACATGAATGTATATTATATACTGTAGTACATGAATGTATATTATAATTATACTACATGTATGTATATTACATGAATGTATATTATATAGTACAGGAATGTATATTATATGGTACATGTATGTATATAGTACATGTGTTCTTGTTGTATGATTGGAAAAGATATACTGTAATACATGCATGTACACTAGTTGATGTTTACCATTTTGATTATTATGCCGCCAACTGATTTGTAGCAAATTCTTCATGTATATGGTCACTATACCAGTCCATTATGTACTCTATTAACAATGTGTGCAAACAAGTTTGTTCTGTCGTTGAGATTTACCAAGATATATAAACAATGGGCTAAATATGGAGTGACAACCTTTTCCCTTTTGTAGTCTGGTGTAAGTTGGTTCTGCTGGAATGTTAATGAGGCAACATGTGTATGCTGAATCACGTGCCTACTGAAATAATTAACATTCCAGCAGAGCAGAACCGTTTTGGAATATGTGTGTCCCCTGACCACTTTCTGCAAATAAAAGTGGGTGGTTACACCAGACTATCCCTTTAGTGGGTGTACATTTTCTCTGTTGCTTGGGAAAGATACATGTACATACCTGTATACATTAATAAACCATTAGTGTTAAGTGTCACTTACTTTAATCAAGATGATAAGAGGGTATGTACAAGGTGATTCAATTCTCTTTCTCTTATTCTCTTCTAAACGCAACCCTGGTAGTAATTACCATATAATACAACTAATAATAAACATTTTCAGTAGTCTACTGATAGGTTGGTTGCATAGTTTGGAGTTATCTCTGCTGTGTTGTGTTTATGCACATTTTTTTCAATGTTTAGCTCAAGTTAAATCGATTATGGAGCCAAGAAGAGGGATCCTGTGTCAATTCTAGCCTCATTACAGGTATAGTACATGTACGTAGACTTTATAGTTTCCAATATTAATTTATGTACTGGTTGCCTCTGGTTAAGTATTATGTACATGTATATATATAATTCACTATTACCTTTCCCTTGTTTAATTAGTATAACTTCCTGTCTTAGCTGTCCCTATTATATACTGCTATACACATATACAGTATGTACTGTACACATGTACAATATGTACTGTGTACAGTATGTGTACTGTGTACACATGTACAATATGTACTGTGTACAGTATGTGTACTGCGTACACATGTACAGTATGTACTGTACATGTGTATAGTAATATATGCAAGATAGCCAAGATGTAATGAACATGTTATTGACAGTGTCATGAGTGAAGGTGCCATTGGGAATCGTCACAACAAAATTATAGTGTACTTTTTTTCCTGATTAGCTATAAGTTAAAGTTGCCACTGTTTAAATCAGCTCCTCCTTTAAATAAGAACTTTTATCTATGTTCAGACAACTATTGTTATAAGCCTTATATATAACTGTTTGAGAAAGGAGGAGTTAATTAAAAGGAAAGAATACGTGTAAGTGCTTTGTGTGATAAGAAGGGAGTACGCACTACATGCATGTACTACTACATGCATGTACTACTACAATGACAATCTTTTTTACATGTACAGGTATTAGCTCTAATAAAACACCTCACTGCTGTGTTCCAATGAATTTGGGTTAGTAAGTATAATTATAAACTACATGTATATAACAGTTTGAATATTCAGTCCATCATTTCTTTAGAGAATCGACGTTATTTAACTTGTTCTCTATCCTCGACTGATGATATAAACAGTAGTGACCCGTACGCATACCTAACAGACTATGCAATGGCCGTAGATACACAGCCAAGAACAGGTAATTCAGCCATATGAAAGCAGCTACTTTGTAGGCTAATTTAGTTATAATATTATAATTATTGGAAAAAATGTACATGTATGCATACATGTACATGTATGTGCAACACATACCATATATGGTAGTGAGTTTACAAGTTTTCAATTATAGCAATATGTAATGCACGGTGTCATAATTAATCAGCCATTCTATTACTTATAGATAATAATTAATTAAATAATTTAATAAACCAGCAGAATTATAGTAGACAATAATACAGTTATTATACAGTAATATCAAAGCAGGGCAAAATTCAGGTAAACAAAAATAAGTCAATTCAATTTGGGTAAAAATAGAACTAAATCAATTTATAAGTCTGATTCTGCGACCGACTGTATAAGGTCAGTGGGCTGATGGGCAGGGTGATAGAACAAAGAATTAGTATAGTTTAATGTTCTTATGTGTACATAATTATGCATAAATAATAACCAGTAATTTATTTTTGACATGAAATGTACATATAGTACTTGTTTGATGTCTTGGTATATTATATGCTTTGTTTTGACTTTGTTTATAATATTCTAGTTTCAATTATATCATATGTATACTGTATTATACATTTACTCGTAGTACTGTACATTAATTGCCTACATTTTAGCATATTGTATGAATTCCAATGTTCCAACACAAAAATAACAATACAAGCTCAAATACATTTTGTCACTTACCACACGATCCAAAAGATGGATGAAAATGCGACAAAAACGGCAGTAAAATAGAGATCACCGACTAACTGCTTAGCTAATTGCAAGCCCAGAAACCACAAGACAGCTCTGCATACACACGCAAATGCACTCATGTATTTCTCTTTATGGCTTTCGCCTACACTTGGGATAATAACCACCCGCACATAATGTAGGGTAACTGTAGTGATTCATTTCCTTAATTTACTTCCTTATCACTTGCAATGTACAGACAAATGACACAATAACATAGTGTAGTCCTAGTTAAAGCTTTGATGGCTTTGTTTTCTTTTCCCAGACAATCCACATCATTCTACTTGTTATTTATCTTCGTATGGAACAAACGATTATGAGAGTTATCCTTATCTGTCGGATCATAGCGCTATGGATATGGCTACACCACCACCATTAGTTCCAGGTATTAAAGTATATGAGGTTATACAGTATTGTTTGTACAGTTTGTTTAGATTTTGTTTAATGTGTTCCAATGATCCAGTTTCAGTACAAACAATGCATACTGTATATACAGTACATGTACTCACACTAGTATAATATACAATAACATTAATTACCTACATTATTAGGAATGGTGCATATAGTTTTATATGTACATGTATTGTATATACATTGTAACAAATGTATGTACATCCTGATTAGTGTGTGTATCCCATATATGCTACATCACTTATTAGCAATTAAGTATTTATCAGCAAACATTTCCACACGATACTTGATAAAAGTAAACCATCATCAATAGTACATGTAGGTCAGCTGTCTCGGATAATTAGCAAGCAATGAAGCATATACAAGTACATATACAGTAGGTGTACCCAACAGCTATCTGTCTGTGGGTTCTCCCTTATCTATTCACTAATCCTGATTCTAACATGTACTGTACAAATACCAGTGTATGTTCAATATGTACATGTACAGTGGTAGTCTCGCGTAGCCAGCCCCTCCCTCTATTGAAGCGAGGGTCTGGGGAATCTCATGTATCTCACTCGTTCTACACTTCTACCGAACTTTCGGTAGAGTCAAGTAAGGGGGGGAGTGTCAGACAGGTACTTGAGAATGACCACAATCATGCATCCGGAAATGTTCCGTAATTGCTGTTTGCAGCAGTTGTGTTATAGACAAGAAGAAAGCTTGTTGCTGGCTGTTTTTTTTTTCCTGGCATGTCCAGCAGAGATTAAAATATGCCATTTACTCAGAAGGAGAACCCTTGATAAGACTAAAAAGACGCCATTTACTCCAATAGAGAATAAACCTTCCGCCATTTTTAGCCTATTATCATTAAATTAATTACACTAAATTACTTTATAACTAAACCGCATCGATCAACTAAGTGGTTATTGACAAGCACTTAAGAAGAGCATATAATCAGCAGAACGAATGAGATACATGAGAGTCCCCAGACCCTCACTTCGATAGAGGGAGGGGTTGGCTACACGAGACTAGTACAGTGGAACCAGTAATCAGGATAAACTGAAATAAAAATACCTTTGTAGTAAGGACACTGTTTGAGTTCCCAAAAGGTACTTTTCCATACTAAACTACCTCTAAAGTGAGGACACCTCTATAATCAGGACACTTCAAGTTGGTCCAATGGTATCCACAATAGAGAGGTTCCACTGTATACTGGAAGGCTATAACTGTAGTGATTTATAACACTCATTCTACGGACAAACAACTGTAGTTAAAAGTTTTTGGCTTTATTTTCTTTTCCCAGACATTAATCCACGTCATTCTACTTGTTTCCTATCCTCGTATGGAACAGACAATGATGAGAGTTATCCTTATCTTACGAATCATAGTCCAGTAGTAGTCATGGATACGCCACCACCATTAGTTCCAGGTGTTGTATTATGATTACTGTATCTGTTTTTTTTACCATATGTTCTGGTGTTGAATGTACATATATACTGTACATTGCATGTACATATACTTGTACATGTATTGTACATGTACGTATAGTTTTAGGCAATATAGTTTATAGTGCAAGTGCATTAGGGCAATCATCAATCTTCAAAGGAAACTGGTGTTCATTGCCATGTCTATTTATATTAAGTTACATTATTGTAAGGGATGTGGGCTCTGATGTACTGTATGCACATGTATATACATGTATACATACAAACCCAATTCTAATTAATTATACCAATTAAAATTTTATTGTTAGCTCTTTTAGCACACGTTTAATAAAGTAGGCATAATAGTGTTTTTTTTTTGTAATTGCTTTGGTATAATGTAGGTATATACTGTACGGCTTTTTTGTGTGTCATGAGATTTCCGGATTAAAACAGCTGTCATGTTGGTGTATAGCTTCTTAATTTCTCATTGCTTTTACAGAGTTAATTGGACGATTTCAAAAGACTACTCAAATATATGTATTGTAGAGTAACGAAATAATATGTGGCTATACAAGTTTCCCTTGGATGTTTCCTACCAATCCCGACTTGATTAATGCAAAGTTATATACCCAACGTGGTGGCCACCCTATTGTAGATGGAGTGCATGTTATAATAGGTGTACATGTCTCAACAATTTGTAGATATGATATACTGTATTATACTTGCGCTCTTGATAAGGTAATGGTATCAATACTGTTATTTGTCTACCAACATTAGTTGTGGTGAACAGCTATTTTCATTGTTCAAAGTTGTTCTAGTATATGTATGTGATTATACAAAAACATGCTTATATTACGTTATCAAGTGTCAAGTTACAAATTAAAGTATAAAAGGTGCTTTATCAACTATTGTGACAAGTATAACAAATATATGTATAGAAATTTTGTGAGGACAGTATTTCCAAAGGATACAAAAAAAATTAATTTTAAAGGTTTCACGGTATACACACACATAGCTTTAGCTCCACCCACTTTATTGCTAGTGGCTTTGTATAAGCTAGGTTAAGACCCATTTTTGATAATATTGGTGAGCTTTAGCCCCCTCCACTGCCTATGTTCCATAGTTTATAATTATTTCCTAAACTTTAATAATATATAAGCAAAGATTTGTTTAACTTATATAATTATATATTTTTTCTTTTGAATGTCCTTGTAGTTCAACTCCATAACTCACTAATGTCCAGTTGGTGTATTAATTACCCACTACCTACCCATTATTACACTATCTGTCCTAGAACTTTATCTCCTGGTGATAACTGTGAGGAAACAACGGCGACCAATCACTTAGCCCATGAAATTTAATTAATGGATTAAATAACAAGTTTATTATTTGTATCATATCTACACATATATTCCTCTGTATCTAATAATACACATATCAATGATGTTTTTGATGACATGTCAGTCATTTTATGGTTTATTTAATAGAGGTGTTTTGATATTGTTGGAAATATTATTTTTGTATTACTAACCCGAGTGTGGGGGGAGGGTTATAGTAGTTGGTTTGTGTGTGTGTCTGTGTAATCTCTGTGGATACTTGATGGTAGAACTTCACTGACACTCCATTGAAGGCGCTTGATGTCCATATAATTTCATGATTTAATAGGATGAAACTATTGTTTATGTCATTTCATGTTATTGTATTTCTTTATTTGCATGCATGTAAATAAAATTCCCCTCATATTAGCACATATGTATATAGTTTCGTCGTTTTGATCACCGGCTTATCACTCATTTGATATAATTATCTCATTCATATTTCACAACCACCCGGCATAACTAGTTCTACAACAATATAATCATATGGTGGTTGCGCATAGTTCTGAGATAGAGTTATTGGTTAAACTATACAGTATTTAACTCGAGTTCTATCAATTCATGTACAAAGTTTAGTATATTATTATCTATCTGGTATCCTCAATATTAGTGGTTGTACATGTAATAACAGTGACATGCATGTTTGTGATATCTCAGACTGATAAGGGGGTGGTATATACACTACAGTACTAGTGAGAAGTAGCAATTTAAGTGTTGTCACAGTAACTTACTAGAGCATCCCCACTGGCATTATATTGAGAATACACCAATATACTATAGTGTTTGCTTATAAATATTCACAATTTATTAATTTTTTTTTTTTCATGCAAATAAAGTTACAACTAAAAGAAAACAATATTTTTAGCAAACTTTAAACTTTTACTGACTGATGGCTTACTGGAGTATCCTACCAGAATAATGTAGTTATAGGTTCAGTTTTTGAGCAAAAAAATTTTAAAATAAAACTGCATGGGAGTAAATTGTTTTATACTAAAGCAATAGGATATCACAACACACTCATTATGTATAGCTGGTGCATTGTTATTGTCCTAAATTATCTTCCTATATGAAATAATGAATTTATGAGGTTCCTCCACATTGGGAAACACCACTTCACCATCAACGACATACTCGGCGTACTTTATCTCTTTCATTGCTTGAAATCCTAGCTTTATGGACGTTAGTTGAGTGTACTTGCTAGAGCACGTAATAGTAGCAAGGTGATACCCTAATCCAGCTGCATGATCCAGTGCTCGCCTTGACAACTCAGTACAAATGCCTCTCTGCTTGTATTCTTCACAAACACTAATTAGAAACAACTCTATATGTGCATCTTTCTCATCGAGTCTCGCTTTTTCAATCAACGCAAGAGATGGAACAAACTCAGGAGAAGTAAGGCCAGCAACATCTGCCATGGAAGGTTGTGGCTCACGATCAGCAAATTGCTTCACTGCTCCACATATGAGCAATCCAATCATTTTCCCACTTTCTTGTTCAACTGCGCACCATGACACATCACCAGATAACAGCATTTGCTTCACTGTATTATCGACAAATGCACTTCTGGTCTGCCAATCTATTCCTGATGCTCTGCTTAATGGCTCATATTGGAGGTACCACTCATAAAAGAATGACAAAGCTTCATCATACTGGGATGGCTGTAGAAGCTGGTAACAAATAGACATAATTATTCTACTTCACAAATGGAAGAGCTCAGTACTTAGGCCTGTCTACACAGCACTTTCATTGAGGAATGTTTTTAATGAAATTCATAGATAGAATTAATACCCACACCTCCTTAATAATAAACTATATGGAGATATTATAGACTCTAGTTATAAGAAAAAAAATTAAGCACATAATACACAAACATTTTAATATTAGAAATATTGATCAATAATATTGATACAATAAATTATATTTGCCATTCGCATTAAATTCATTAAAGTACCTTTTTAAATGAAACTAGTTCACGATGAGGTGGTTTGATATCAGCGAATATCACTTTACCATCAACGATATAATCAGAATACTTGATCTCCTTTACTGATTGAAAGCCAAGTTTAGTGTACATCATTTGAGTATATTTGCTACCACATATAGAAGTTGAAATACAAAACCCTTGCTTTACACCGTATTCTATTGCTCGCTTTGTCATCTCAGTGCATATACCTTTCTGCCTATACTCTACACGTACTGCCACTCCAAACATCTCTAAGCATGCACCCTCTTCAGGTTTGTGGCACTTCATTTCATCTAACAGTACGAATTGTACGGCTATTTCCCTTGGAAACCCTTGGGCTACATAGCCATTACAAGTAGTGGGTTTTGACTCTGTTGCAGACGGATCCGATTCAGGGTGATTATTCCCTGTACATACACGCAATCCAACTATCCTCCCAGTTTCCTGCTCAACCGCACACCAGGATAACTTGCATCTTAGGGTGTCCATGATTAAAGAGTCTAACGCAGGGCTTCTTCGACAGTCGAATCCTAAACACTTTGACATTGGTTCGTGTCTAAGAAAGTGGTCATAGAAAAACGAAAGAGCTTCTTCATACTGAGATGGTTCAACTAGTTGATAACGAATAGTGGACATCTTTTTTCTTGTGGGAGGGTCTGTCACGTAAATTTTTGTCCCCCATAATTTTTTGTCCTATTAGATCTATTATTATTATTTTTGAAGCAACTTTATAGGTCTATACTTATTAAATCGACAGTAGTCTATTTAACAACAAAAAATGTGCAGTATAGATCTATATAGTTCTTAAGCTAGTAGTCTACAGCAGGCCGGGCTGCTCTATTGCAAGCCCAAGTGACTCTAAAATCTCCTCAAATGCAGCAAGCTCAATGTCACAGCTTTTTTTCACACAGGACAGCTATCTTTTAGCAATACAATTTCAATTCTCAAGACTATAGTTTACCTGAGCTAGCAGATTGCTCATAAGCAGTTGATCATGAAGTGTTTAGTCCCAGGCATCGACAGATATTCGGTGCACTCATGTAGTGTCCGGCATCCTGTACAAATAAAAGCATTTCAAACACTTATAATGATGTAACAATTTATATGTAACAATCATTCATTAAAGATTTATGTAACAATCAATATAATAATTTTTTCAAATAATTATATGGTCAAAGGCATGCATGTACACTACAACACAACTCGTTTAATAATGTAAAATTAACTATACAGCTAATTATAAATTTATAATGATCCGAATCAATAGATAAAGCCTCGCATGGCAGTATTGGCATTGGAAAACAAATGGGCTTTGATAACTTCGTCAGCATCGAGAACAGCTAAAAGTTTCCCGTACGGGCACAATATCCCGCTCTGCTTACATCTGGATAGCCCAGTGCCTCCAACTGATAGCCCCTTCCTAATTAACCCTTCAGTATCAAACACCAGTGTATTGCATAGTGCTATGAATCTTAGATTATCATCTATACTTAGTGTTATAATCAAACAGGATATATGATTATATATTTATTGAAAGCAGAAAAATTATAATAAATTTCAATTTGTTCATTTGTTAAACTTGTTTGTAGCAGCAGCAGCAGCAGAGTGCTTAAAGCATCTTCCTGTAATAAATAACGGATCGATGAGGTTCCTCTACATTGGGAAACACCACATCACCATCAACAACGTATTCAGCATACTTTATCTCTTTTATTACTTGGAATCCTAGCTTTATGGACAACATTTGAGTGTACTTGCTAGTGCATATGATAGTAGCAGTGTGATATCCTAGCTTGGCAGCATGGTCCACTGCTCGCCTTGCCAACTCGGTACATATACCCCTCTCCTGATATTCCTCACAGACACCTGCACCAAATAAGTCTACGTGCGCATCTTGCACATTAATTTCCAGTTTGTTCATAAGTACATCTATCTTTTCTGGCATAAACTGTTCTCCTGGTACTCGGTCAGGGTATTTTTTCATTGCCTCGCACACGAATAATCCAACTATCCTTCTGCTTTCCTGCTCAACTGCGACCCACGATACGTCAGTACACATCATTTTGATGATACCTTCCTTTTTCCAACCGGCCCAGCCAGGGCGTTGTAAAGATTTTGTCAATGGCTCGTGTTTCAGGAACCACTCATAAAAGAATGACAGTGCTTCCTCGTGCTGAGATGGCTGTAACAGTTGATAACAAATAGTAGACATCTTTCTCAACTAAACTCGAGGCATATGATTGAGGTAACCTTTTCGCACCTTTAAGTTCCCTGCTGCTCCGATTTAATTCTACACATTGGCTAGTGTTTCATGTATAAGCTTTGGACGATGATCCTCAGCATCACTTTATTTCAGCCCCGCCCCAACCTTAGCTTCGCTGCTGCAATTCGCAAACTCTCCCAATGGGCGGGGCTCCAAACGCTTGCAGAAGAAACTATGCTGTAGATCTACGTGATTTAATGGAAACAGATATTATACTGATTCACACACACAAGAACAGGTTTAATTAGATATTAGCCACGAAGGGGGTGTTACTATCCATTTCTTTACCATTCAATTATAGTTCCTTTAATGAGATGCTAATACTCAGTGTCCAGTACGTCTTTGATGAAGCCAATGTGGATTAATAAGCCAAGCATATGCATACATTCAGGTGGATATTTTACAATGTTTGTTTCCAGTTGAGTATAGACCTAGTTTGTAGATACTGAACAGTACACCTATTGGACTAAAGATTTCTGTAGTTTCTTCAAACAGAATGGAATGTGTAGTGGAGAGACACTGCTGAATGTGTAATATAGGGAAGAGAACTAGTATAGACTCACTAAAGCATGCTAGTAGTGTACGTAGCTGAGGGCCAGGGGTTTGGGTCCCTCCATCAAATGTTTACTGACATTTTTTTCAATGGTGTATAATTGTCCTATATAGGCAGTAATAATATTTATATGAGCCCATGACCTAGACTACTACTATGGGATAAGCAATATGACAGTTTAGTCGTTTGGTTTTGACCACACCCATAATAAAGACATTAGGCCCCTGCATCTATGGCATGCCGTGTGTGCATCAAGTCAGTGCCTCCCAGCTACGCCCCTGCATTAAGGAGAATCATGATTGCTAATCATTCTGATACTCTAATCAGAGATAATGTCTGTGTTCACTTGGGGTGGGATCAGACTTGGTGTATACCATTGGTTCATGATATTCAATGTCTTCAGCTATTATACAGGTAAATGGATACCATTGGTACCATTGATGACTGATAGTGTGCTTCCTAGTTGTATAGGTTCTTTATTAATAGCTAGTCTTACCAGGCAAAAAAGTCTAGTTGCATTTGGAATTTCGGAGAAATGAGTGTTGTCAATGGAAAGAATTTTTGTATTCATGTATATTCATGCTCACATATTCTGCTATCAATAACTCATTGGTATAAATATTTACCACATCCCCTGTTATACTTAACACTTCTCTTAACATGCACTTTCAGAGAGGTATATAGTATTTAGACTTTAACAAGCATTAAACTATACTATTAGACCCATAAGATTCTATAGATCTGCCTTGCATAGGTCTCTTGGACTTTACCAGCCAGAGATGTGGTCATAACCTATATAGCTAGCTTCTGTTGTAATTTTTTTAGAATGTCCTGACACTAGTAAAGCTCGCTAACCCCATCACTATACCATGTACCACTGTACTGATGAAAATTGTTGATTCTGAGCTGCTATCAGTTATGTATCTGGTAATGGAATAAGGAAGGAACTAATGTTGGGAGGAATAGGAGACGATGGTGCCAATACTGATTGCTGAATAATAGATCTAGACATAAAAGAAATGATTGAAAGTGACGTGAGATATCCCTAATTAAACCCCCATGCAGCCCCCCCCCCCCCCCCCCCCCTTGTATTTACAATTTTGGAGGTCAATGGCATGAAAAGTGGTCACTTTTTTAAAGGAATTTTCACTTAATGCAAATAGATTACGAAAAGTCAGCCTCTTATATGCATGCTTTTCTTGCTTATATGACTCAAATATTGTGGGTGGAGTTATTTTCAATTGTGTTGGCGAACTTGTTCGTATATATGCTATAATAAACTAGATCTATATTAAGTCAGCTCAAACAAGAGTGTAGTGCATCCGGCAATGTTATACTTAGCAAGTGGATGAGAGAGTACAGTAAAGCTTAATTGTTGTTCTCCTTGATATTGAGTTCACTTGGAAGCATGTGATAAATTATAATTGATATTACATGGATAGGCTGGATTGATCATGAAATACTTATAATTAATATTTACATAAAAGTGGAATGTTACTTATTCAGTCATGCAATTTTTTTGTCTAATACGTCAGTTGCTTGCTCCCATCTTTTTTTTAAATTCTGTACACTGATTCACATACATACGCTATCCAGCTTGTAAGTTAATATGTTACTGTATACGTATGCTTCAACATAGCAGGTATATACTACAGTGGAACCTCTATTTAACGGACACTCCCTGTAAAGCCAGGACACCTCTGTATAAAGGACACCTATTATTTCCCCAAATGAGAGTTTCCTGTACACTACAACCTCTGTGTAAAGGACACCTCTATTTAATGGACGAAATGCTCTGTCCCCTAGGTATCCACTGAACAGAGGTTCCATGCACTGTATGCAAATTAAAGAATTATAGTCATAACTGTATATGCATACTATATGGTCATTATGCTATACCGTTCCGAAGCATGCTAGTGTGTGAACAAGGTGTCCAAGCACAGATACACATGTAACTCTATAGAGCGCCTCTGAATTTGTAGCTATATGTGAGATCATGAACATAGTACCATCAGTGCATGACTGTATCTAAATATGTGTTGGGACTGAGTCATGAAAAAAAAAGAAAGAAAAAAAAAACGAAGAGTATAATTATATACTCTGTTTTAACTAATTTACTCCTATATATAGGCTCATCATGTATACATGTACATGTGCTGCATATTGGTAAATTAAATTTCAAAAACATCTTTAGAACATGCATGTGTATGTTCATCATACGAGTAACAATGGATATATTTAATTTATATCATGCAGTATAACCATTAATATACAATGTGTATGGGTGCGTACTATACGATAGTAGAATATTATTGTAAATAGTGTCATATTGTGTGTGTATTATTTGACTGTATTATTTGGTCTCATGCATGCACCATATATCCTTCAACCTTGCCAGCAGTGCTTATGTAGTGGATTTTTCAAGTTATACTTGTCATGATCATATATGGCAGTCCTATATGTATACTGATTGATGTGGTTGCATGGAGTGTGGAACGGTGAACCATACATTTATCCAGCCAGTAAATATGCACAGCATACAGTCATTGGAGTCATGCTGCCAATATTGTGTACTGTGTGTCTTACAGACAGTATTGGCCCAGTAGTTAATAATGTCGTGATTAAAATAATTATATGGTTGAAACACAGATAATTTCACAGTATTGCTGTCAGTTCAATCTGCAAGCAGTATCATCAGTTTAATTATCAACTACTTTATAGGCTCTATATAGTTCAGTATGTTGATGATTCCTTGGTTAGAGTGGTATGAAGAAAAAAACTCACTTGGCATTTTAATATATCTATAGTCATGCAGCAGTGTATTGTTATGGGTTGAAATCACTAATGCTTACTAGACCACATATACTTTTAAATTTTTTTATGAAAATCGAATTTAATAATTTAATTTATTTTTTTGGAAAGAAAACTTTTGTAGTAGCATGATAGATAAGATAGTATGGGACACTATGAATATAGAGACTATCTGGCATGCAATTATACTAGCGTTATACCAATCATAGAATCATCAGCCGGGATATACAGTTGAAATTTATCATTCATTATAGTGCATGAATGTAGTATAGTTCTCTCTAGCTATATACTTATATATTCATTACGGCTATGCATGGGATATATTTTATACATGTGAATCAAAGTATACTTGATCCAGCTTTACTGGAGACATACATTCACTTTTCACATAGTAAACATGTAGCATTTAGTGTGCAATAATTCAGTGAGAATTAAGTGTAAAAATCGTCAATCGTAGTTGAGTTCATTTTGCCATATATATAACAACCATGCAGTCTGCCAATCGATGATCACATGCTTGGCCCATATAGCCTTTGTTATAAAACACAAATATCAAAGAATAAGGAAGTTATCACTCATTTGGACGACCTCAGTTAATCTTGCAGAGAGTAATGGCAAATTCATCAACTGAAGCTAGTAAGAAACACCGCTACTGTGTGGGTAAATGGATGCCTGAGGATCAAGCAATCTTGGAAGACTTCATTAAGCGTTTAATCAAAAAAGTTGAAACCAATGATCGTCAAAGTGATACGATTGATGAAGTTGATGCTGATGATGAGGAAAACAGGGAAATTGCTATGATCCCCGACCTCCATCCACCTGTGCAGGCATTGAAGGATCTCATTGAGACGGACTCTGAGGTCAACATGTTTTTTCATCAAATGTTTGCGCAGATTCCATTCAAACCACCGTATATTCTTGATCCAACTGGTAAATGGCAAGTAAAGAGCTATCGAAGCATGTTAAGGCTGATCAATCACATCCTGACGACAGCCCCAGAATATAATGAAACGGGATTGGTTGGATGCCCCATTAATGCTATCCTCAATTGGCCAATGGCAACTGTTGGTGGGCATTTGGCATTCCTTAACAATAAAGTTAACAAGTACTTCAAAGACATCCTGAATTATTGGGGTGAGTTTTTGAAATCGCCTCGTTCTTGTTATGTTTTGAACAAGGACCCCGACCACGGATGGTTTGGAATAAAAGCTATGGCTGCGATGCCTTATTTTGATAAGGAATTCATTTGTGATCCTTCAAAGCCCCACCATGGTTTCAAATCATGGGATGATTTTTTCGTTCGAAAATACCGAAAAGGAATTCGACCTGTTGCATTCCCTCATGATCAAAGAGTTATTGTTAGTGCATGTGAAGCCGCACCATACAAAATTCAAAAGAAAGTGAAAGCTCATTCGAGATTTTGGATAAAATCACAGCCATACTCATTGATATTCATGCTGAATAATGACCCCCTCGCTGAGCAGTTCATTGGGGGTACGGTTTATCAAGCATTTCTGAGTGCTTTAAGCTATCATCGTTGGCACAGCCCACTGGATGGTACTGTCGTAAAAACAGGCATTGTGGATGGGAGCTACTATTCCCAAGCCCAGTCCATGGGTTTTGATGAAGAAGCTCCCAATGCGTCACAGGGTTATTTATGTGAAGTTGCAACAAGGGCTTACATCTATATTGAAGCAGATAATCCTGCTATAGGGCTAATGTGCTTCATGGCTGTCGGAATGGCTGAGGTATCAACATGTGATATTACTGTACAAATGGGACAGAAGCTCAAAAAAGGAGAAGAAACGGGGATGTTTCATTACGGTGGCTCAACATACTGCTTGATTTTCAGGCCAGAGGTGCATATAGTCTTTGATCTACATGAACAGGAACCGGGTCTGCACTCGGAAAATATTCCAGTTAAATCAGTTCTTGCCGTTGTACTCTAAACTTAAGAAAGGCACTTTTCATATTGTACTGCATATAAAAATCATGATAATAATTATAGCCTCTTAATTATAATAATCATTTTTTTTGTAGTTTATATGATACTGTTACAATGCATGGACTTTGCACATAAAGTGGATATGCATGCATATTCATGTCATTGATTCATAGTATATACGAGTATCATAGTATCATAACCTTCCTTGTATCCCAGTACACAAACACCTTTTAGAATGCAGCTTGACCATGCATATTTCATTGCCTTAACTATATAGCCCATTACATCAAATCACAAGATAAAAGCCCAAACAAAAATCACAAAATTAATATTGTCATAGCACCATTTCCCTTTTAAATTATGATTATGTCAAAAAGTCATGCATGAATAAGCCTTTTATCATGCATATTCTTGTTTGCAGTGACAAAACAGGTTGTGCTATAACAAAATAATGCATATGATTAATGAAAGCACTAAAGTGCTGAACCCGCCTCAAGGTTATATGCATGTATATTCATTTCATTCAAAATACAACGTAATTTGGCAACAGCTTTTTTTCACACCAGGAAACGCATACAGTCAGGCACATACACATCAGTACACACACACCAAGCACTTTACAATAACACAATACATGATATACATTCTACTTCAATAACAGTTATTCACACTTTGAAACAGCCAAATGGACTAAGTAAAAACTTACAAGCATGTAGTATAAACTTATAGAGAAGACAATCAAATTTTACATTAATAGCTTAACTTGTGACACATAGATAGTCTTGTCCTCAGTCTTTTGTTGCACTCCAGTTTCAATTCAAAAACTCCCCAATCACTAAAAAAATCATGACTTTAGTAAAAGATGAGAAGTTGGTCCTTCAAAGAAAAACTTAAGACTAGGGCCTTGAGCAAACTTTAAACACATGCAGCCAAATACTGGAAGATCTTCGTCTTAATCTTTGCCATCTTTTCAAAAATCCTTTAAATCGTGGAATTATCGACATCAAGCGCCTTCAATGGAGTGTCAGTGAAGTTCTACCATCAAGTATTCACAGAGATTACGTGGTAACACACAGACAGACAGACAGATACACACACACACACAAACCGACTATTATAACCCTCCATCCACGCTCGGGTTAATTACTTAAATGAAAGTGAATTATACAACCTGTTTTAGTATCGTAGCTGTATCTAATGAATTGTTCAATTGTGGAATGCAATAGAGAAGTAATCATCACAATATAAGCAATTTTAATTGTCCGAGTTGTTATAGGGTGTAGTACATTATTTAATTTACAGTGGAACCTCCAATAATGAAAACTCCCTTTAATGAAAACCTCTGTATAATGAAAAGATTTCAAGGTCCCTTTCCCAGTGAAACAACATTTAAGCAACCTCTCTTTAAAGAAAACCTCTGAGTAATGAAGTAATCTTTTGGTCCCAAAAGTTTCATTATTCGGAGGTTCCACCTGTCTCATTGTTTATCAGAGCTGTCAGAAAATGCCAAAAAGGGCGTGTCTCTGGAGAATTGTAATGTCCGAGCTCAGAGGCCATGCTACAGAATCAGAGGTGTAGGATGCATAGTCAAAATGGAAGCTAGGACTGTCCTATCAGCTTTTATAGAGCTGATGCAATTTTTATTTCCCCTTAAAAAAAAAAGGTTAAAAAAGGTTAAAAAAAGTAAAAAAAAAATAATTTTCTAATTATAGCTAACTAAACTTGCAGTATAGTTTAAAAAAATAAAGCGACCTTATTAAATTAAGTTTTTACTGCCCAAGTTATAGGTTACTTCATCACACCTGTAGTCTATATACTTTTATAGCTTCTCAGTTTTATCTCTTTGATGTTTAGGTCCCACACAATTATACTTGTAAACTGCATTGGTTTGTGTCTAAGAAAGTGGTCATAGTGAAACAAAAGAGCTTCTTCAAACTGAGATGATTCAATTCTGGCCATCTCTTTTCAAGCCTATCTATATGGGAGGGTCTCATTATATGTTACTCTCATGCGTGGGCTTATGATTATTAAAAATAATTATTATTGAGCAATAAGGTATAGCCAGCAACTCTACACTTATTAAATCTACAATTTATTAACAACGAGCAGTAAATAGTTCTTTAGCTAGTATAGTCTACACCAGGGCTGCGGCTCTATTGCAAGCCCAATGACTCTAAAATCTCCTCAGCAAACGCAGCAAGGTCAGCATCACAGCTTTTTTCACATAAAATAGCTAAACTGGTCAAATTGGGGTCTCTTCTAGCACCTGAAAATATTACAGAAATTACAATACAATTTTAATTTTCAAGGCTATATAGTTTACCTGAGGTAGCAGATTGCTCATAAAGCAGTTGAAGTGTTTCCCGAGCATCAACAGGTATTCGTAGTATTCGTGTAGTGTCATCCTATATGCAAACAAAAGCATTTCAAGGGGAAGCCAGTGGCCAGGGGGGGAGAGGGCATGATGAATTATGTAACAATCAATAATAATATAATTTCTATATGGTCAAAGGCATGTACACCACAAAACTTCTCCCACTATGATAACAATTATACTACACAGAAAATATAATTACTATGCTTATGTAGTACAGTTGTTGTTTCAAGTTAAAAATACTGGTCTTAGTAGTGTATGTAATAAATGCACTAGAGTATGTAATAAATGCACTAGAGTATGTAATGTTATACAATACAGTATACTATGTGTATTGTTATGCAGTATAGTACAGTATATTACACTATGTAATGTTATATAATACACACGGTATGTTGTACAATACAGTGCACTATGTAATATGGCACTGTACAGTACACTATGGTAATATTGTTTATAGTACATACACTCATATATATTGTACAGTACACTATATACTGTAATATTGTACAGTATAATTATGGTAAGTTATACAATACATGACAGAGAATGATGGCTTACTACTCTAAGAGATTCCCTTAAAAAGTTACGAAGTTCTCCCTCTTCATTGTTAGGATAATGTTGATAGTCTAACTGTGCCAGATATTCCTTTGACGTCAACTGACGGTCTTGGACAAGACATTTACCCACGTCAGTATCAGAAGCTGTAACACTAGCTTGTTGCTGTTCGGCTGTTGACATTAAATTTGAGACACAATGCACGGTGAAGTTGAAACCTCTAAAGCTATTGCTCTTAAATCGATTGCTAGACCTAAATGTGATTGTCAAGTTCTTTGTAAATACTCCACGCCAGCAAGAAGTTTTATAGGAGTTTCCACACACCTCACAAAACTTATGTTCTTCACCTTCGCGAACAAATGACAGCGAATCAATACACAAAGCCCGTCCTGCTAGTTTCACGGGAGGTGGCAAGTCAATCCTCAAGTCACTAATCTGGCCTCTGTGTGGACAGGAAACCATGATACGCTTTACGATATTTCTTTCGTAGCCACTCTGAATGGGAACCTTGGCATCCACCGTGGAATCAACGTCTAGGCCAACTATGGGTACCACATCACCCTTACTTGTTCTTATTGGGCAACACACGTGCCGCTTCTTCCAGTAATTGTAATAAATGAATATTTTATAAGTCACAGAACTCCTGTAGATAAACAAAGCAACATATATATGATATGAATACTAGATCTAATATTAGTGGCTTATAGAGTGAGGCATCATTGCTGTCTATTTAATGCTTAAACACACAACTGCATGACTCACTGTGGTATGGGCACTGTTGTTGGGCAGTCAACCAAGTCCAATCGATAACTTAGATCATGAATTGAAGCATGTTCTATGTAGTGAAATACACATTGGCAGCAATAAATACCATCAACAATACAAGCTTATAACTCACTTAAGTCAACAGACTGCACTCGAGTATTGATCTTCTCTACATCAGCTTCAGTAGTATGAACAGGACCTTGTACTGTAGCTGGTCCACAGCAAACAAGGGTAACCATTCCACTGTACAGTAAGGCCATAATAACTGGTAGGACAGTAGCCATCATCATATTCAGTTGACTACTGACAGCAAAGCTGCAAATGCTTTTATATAAGTACCCGCCACCCACACAATGTAATAATAAAATTATCCCAACACACATCACAATGTATACTATACCCCAACACAAACAATGTATATGTACAATATCCTCACAATGAATGACACCCCAAATATTCCAACATGTAATGTATTATACATAATACATAATGTACAATATACATAGTGTATAATAATGGTTCCAACATATACACTATTATGTAATATTATCCTAATGTGTAGTCCCAACATACACAATGAATGTGACCCTCCCAGACTACAAATACAATACCTCTCAGGGCTTGGCCCATCTTTATATTCATGCACTCATTTAAAACAATGATTTTTGAGTGATACTGATCGTTTCAATATCCATATTATGTGTATTAAACTAGTAGATCAATGAAGACATTTAGATTGAAATATTTTGGGACTGAAATAAATTTTGTTGTGAAACGCTAGATGAGTCATTGTATACTATACAATTGAATAAATGAGCTTGTACAAATCATAACCTGCATGCTAAAATCACTGATATATAACGGCTTCAGTTTCGTGTCACACATTTGATTTGTACATAACGCCATGCATTTCAATCATAATTATGGTATATTTTATTGTAATCAAAACTAAAATTTTTTTTTTCCAATACATTGTCCATGAATTACTAATTGATCTACTATCAATATTTACTGAAGAGTAAAATCTATTAATACAAAATAGGTGTAATTAGTCCTCTACTAGGTCTATAGTTCAGTTTAAGCACTATACACTCATCACTAATGACGTCTCTTCTCTTTCACTTTGAATTAACCAAATGCACGATACGCGTAGCAAAAGTACTGAGGCTTTCATCACAGCTTCTTTCACTTAACAAAGCCAAATGCAGTATCCTGTGGAAATCTTTTACAACCACTATATATAAACCACGAGACAAAACACAGTATAACACATGATTAAAAGAAAAACTACAAAAAAAATTAATTCAAGCTTCACCTGAAGAGATTGCAAATTCATCATAAAAACTTTGGAGGACATCCTGAGCATCAATAGGTATCACTGATGTCTTTCCCTATTAACACAGTACATGTACATACAACAAGTAATAATTAGACTATACGAATAAAGGCATTAGTATAATAGGGACTTACTGTTTCAAGTAACTTTTTAAAATATTTTTCAAAATCCTCTTCTGCAATAGGATCTTGGTTTGCAAAATATTCTTTAGTTGTCAATTTAGGGTCTTCCATGAGACATTGAGGTGGATCAAAACCTTTCTCCTGCTGCAGCTCGAGTGGTGAATAGCATGTTGGTGGTGCCTCAGTGGGGTTCAGTATGCAGTTGATTGTGAGGTTGAATCCCATAAAACTCTGCCCCTCCAAATCCTGATTACTTGATCTGAATGTGACCACTAGATTGTCTGTAAAAAATAGATTCCAGCAAGTACTGTCGGTATTCCTGCCGCGGCCCATTGGTGATGAGGGGAAATCAGTTCCGCACAATTGACATGTAACGTCACTGCTGCCATCCTGTGAGAACAGCAACGAATCAACGCACACTTCATCAGTACCCAGTAACTTAGGGTAAGGTAGGTCGATGCTGAGGCTTTCAACTTCCCCTCTCTGATTATTCGGGCACGAGTACATGATACGCTGTACAATACCCTGTGTGTACTGCTGTGAGACAAAGGCTCTATTGTCTTCATTCAATTGCAATTGCATCATTTCAACCCTGTTACTCCGCACAACACATTCAAAGTTGCTAATACTCTTCGAATAGAACAAACGAGTCGGGTACGTAGCAACACTCCTATATAAGTAAGGTATACAGTATATGTGAATGTACCGTTCCATATATGGCAATATATTAATACTGTGGCTTACTGAGCAACGGGTTCTGCTTGGGGACAATCAACCAAATCCAATCGGTAACTCAAATCATGGATGGAAATCATTTCTATGAAAGGCATCAAGCACATTATAAATAGTGTGATATACATAGTCTCATTACTAAATATTTACCTAATGGCGGCTGCAGCTGTTGCTGATCTATAACCTGTTGTAGGGTTGAATCAATTGGTTTTAATCCATCGAGAACTGCAGCACCATGAGAGGGCTTCCGCAAAAGGCAGGCTAGGCACAACAGCACAACTGGGACAGCAAACACCTTCATCATTATACCACTGATTAGTATAAATATAACAGATATCGATTTTTGTATTAATTCCTGACTATTGGTGACTGCTGCTGGTGGAGGGCTAACTAGCACAGGCTGTTTTATACTGCCTATCCTGCAATAAATTGAAAATGCATTGAACTGGCACAAGCCAAAATATACTTACACCCTCCGTTACATTTATGGCTAGTCAGTTACAGCTGCCGTGTACGCAGCAACATGGTACTTCGTAACTTGAAGGCTGTGAATGGATACAACAAACACAAAGCATTAAAGAGACTGAAAATAAAACTTTTCCTCATGCGACATACAGCGTATGTACATATACCAATACTGGATAGAGGGGCTCACAGGCTTATAACAACCATTGTCTAAATTAATATGAATGATTGTTTTTTTTCCTTGTCAAATTATGATTACCTAAGGTTGTTATAAAATACAGCACTTGATATGCACATGTGTAGAAATAACTGGTATACAGCAATGGATTCTAATTTGGCTAGTATAATACAGCAAATCCATATACATACAGGGCAGGACTTAAACTAAACAAATTAAACCATAGAGAAAAAAAAAAACAAACTTCCATTCCATGCATGGTGCGGTATATACATGGGGTGGCTAGGAGGGGCTGGACTAGCTCATAATTAAATTTTTGTACGTTCTTGATTGTCTGCGGGATGATCACACACACGGACACACATGTACACTGATTAAATTTGCATAATATGTTATACTGTACAGTATTATATAGCCCATATTACTAATATGACAGCAGCTATATAAAATCGTTGGTTCTTCCCTTGCAGCATTACATTTTTTTTTCTACTTTTTTCATGAATTGATAAATTGTTAACTGATTAAGTTAATTGACGGATACATTAATAAAAATTAGTGGAATTAGAAGAACACCTCTACAAATTTAATAATTATTGTTCCATTATGATAGTTAGTTGCTATGATCAGTGTGATGGTAAGTTTATTATGAGTTAAGCAAATGCACAACCTTTGTTGCAAAGGCAGCAAGCTTATCATCACAGCTTCTTTCACATAATAGAGCTAAATGCAGTATCTTGGGATCATCTGTAACCTCTATAATATAGACCATATAATGTATGAAACAAATTATTACAAAGCATCAGATACGATTTAATCTATAATTCACCTGAAGAGAATACTGATTGATCGTAATACTTTCGGAGGGTTTCCTTGGCATCAAAAGGTATTGATGATGATTTCCCCTGTACAATATGATATAATACACAATCAAAAAAATACCAAATTATGTACATTTATGCACGGTACATACCGTTTCAAGCAATTCTCTTAGATATTGTTCATCATCACCATTCGCTCCTTGGTTTAGATTTTCAAAATATTGTTTAGATGTCAATTGAGGGTCTTTCATGAGACAAGAGTAACGATCTTCCTGCTGTACGTTGGCTAAATTACTTGGTATACACTCAATTGTCAAATTGAATCCCATGAAATTCGCACGATTCCTTCCTCGCACTGTTCGATAGCTCGATCGGAACGTGATCATTAAATGCTCACTGAATAACCTCGCCCAACAACTACTCTCACTGTTCCTTCCACTAGGAGATAGATCACTGCCACAAAACTGACAGTTCGTGTGACTACCACGATCATGGATGAACGATACTGAATCAATACACACTCTATGAATGCCCAGGTCAACAGGTGAAGGTAGATCAATGGTGAAGTCGACCACTTCCCCTCTGCCACCACTAGGACACGAGAACGAAATATGCTGCACTAGACCCGGTTCATACTTCTGCTGAACCACAGCTTTATATCTTTCATTCAATTGTAATGGGATCGTTTCGTATCGACCTGGCTTTTGCCACACACAGCACCTGTACTTGCGGGTCCGCCACCAGAAACTGTAATATACAAAGGACTTGTATGTAGCAATACTCCTATATGAAATGAGGTATATCAATAAATTGGAGTCATACAAGGTAATTATAATAATAAGACATTTCGTTTCAATCTCTATTCAGAGGTTTTATTCATCTTAATTAACATACACTTTCTATATTTGGATTATACTCTCCAATGGTCATAATGGATGCATTTTATATATTGAAGAAACATTAGTTTACTAATTGAGGTATAAGAATACAGCACTGATTGCCATAATTGCCAAAGGGGGGGAAAGGGCTTACTGATCAACTGGAACCGCCTTGGGACAATCAACCAAGTCCAACCGATAAGGTAAATCAAGAATGGAAGCCATTTCTATGGAAGGAATGAAGCCATCACATAGATGCATATTCATAATTATAATGGCATACTCAGCATTATTTACCCGTGTATTCTGATTGCTGCTCATTGACAATCCGAGGAACTGCAGCACCTACAGTAGCAGTAGAGTCTGATCCACCAAAAATGGAGCTGGCTGGGATTTCAGCCTGCCCATGAGAACGTGATAGAAGGCAGATCATCAGGCATAATAGCACAATTGGCACAGCAAATGGTTTCATAATTACAATGCAGCACTAAAACAGACAAGCTAAACCCAAATTCACTGATGGATGAAAATAACAAGGTCAAGGCTTACATTATATATTACTGAAATGGGAAATTGAAAGTATAATTACAGCCAAAATATACAATACACAATGGAGTGATGTCAGTATAGCATGGCTTTCATAACTTGGAAATATTAAAACTATAATTGTTATTCCTTAAAAACCTGAGGATGACTAACACACCTTCCGAGAAACCGTAAACAATATACCAACCCAGTCTCGCTTGCTCCCAGGGCCTTTAAAATAATGATGCAATATACTATTTATTTTTAAATGTCAAGAATAGATCATGTGTAAACCTATACAAAAGCAAATATGGAAATCTTAACTTTAAAAAAAAAAAAAGGCAGAGAAAGGCAAAAAAAACAACGCAATAGATTTTGTCAAATAATGTAAAGAATCAATAAAACAGTAAGAGTCAGTTTGCAATGGCTGATATGAAACAATGACCAGATGGCAAAGGGTGTGTGGGATAAAATGGCTGCCGCTAGTCTTTATCTCTCAGTCTACGCTTCCTGGCCCTTCCCCTGGATGACGACGAGGACTCCCCAGTATCAGCTGCTTTCCTCTTCTGTCCAGCCGTCTGTCTGGATACGTTACCAGTGATCTGGAAAAATTATAGGGAAACATAAGCATAATGGTTCATAGTGGGTTGGGATCATACCATAAACTAACACATATCATAACATTGGTCGAATTTTACTACAAAAACACAAGCAATGAAGAGAAAAACAAATTATTCAACATACCGGAATATGGGTATGAAACGTACACAATACACCTGCCAATACAGGCAATCAATAGGAGAAACTCATAACTATGGCTCTATAACATCCTACCTACATGTATGTGCATGCATGTGTGTGATTGTTGTTTTTTTGTTTCCAGAGTACAATTATCTCAAGGTTGTTATAAAACAACAAAAAAGTGTAAGAGGAATTTAGTGGGCTAAAGTATTCACACATACAATGTGACATGTACATGAACCAGATTAGCTTGATTGATGTACATTGTACCTTTAGTTTTGGTCCTCTCTTTCTCTGCTTCTTTTCTTCTTCCTCTTCTTCTATTTCTTGAATTTCCTTCTCTATTAATGTAATCAGAGTGTTACACCGACGCTGGAGTTCCTACAGAGAGAAAGACAAGGAAATGCATTTATAAAAAATGTGAAATATTTCATCCATCAACATCTACTTTGGTACTCAGTACTTACCAATGCTGTTCTGGACTTGACAAACCAATCGAATCTAAACTGAGGAGCAAATCTTATGGACGTTCGTATCTCGTCATAAACGTTCTCACGGTCAAACCCAAGCTTGTGAAGCATACATATCTAAAACAAGAAAATCATAATTTAAAAAAAAAATCACTTAAAACATACACACACTAAAGTCAGCAGCTACAGTACATGTATAATTGTATATACATGTATATACATGTATGTACATGTGTATATAAAAAAAAAAGCCTACCCACTAGCAGTACATGCAGCTGTGACCTGAAAGTCACTATTACACAATGTATAATAAACACTGACCAACTCAGTGCTGGGTTTTGCTTGTTTTAGGGTTGACCTCATAATAAAAGTATAAAACATCCTCAAAGGTGACTCTCATACATGCATGTAGTTAATAAACGAATAATAAATAATGCACAGTCACCAATAAGTCTCGTTAAGGCTGAAGTTCTCCCAAAACTTTTTGAAACAAAAAATGATAAACTGTTACAATATACACAAATACACAAACTACGGTTGACATAATCAACAATAACTCAAAGCAAGGTTCTATTCAACAGGTTATTTAAGCTAAAGCACCTGTAGTTACAAATGTTTGTCATAGCTATATGCAATCAAATGTGTGGGAGCTGTTGTGAGCAAACAGTTTATTTAATCTACGCACAACTGAATGATCGTATCGTTTAATATAAATTTTCAGTGTTTGGAGAAGCTTTTAAACACGGCAGAGGATTTTGTGAGAAGTGCTATACATGTACTGCACTTGTATAATAAAAATTTTTTTATTAAATTTTTGGGAAAAAGCTCGGTTTACACAAGATAACAGTATTCTCGCTACATCTTTTTGTGGTGGTGCTGCACCATCAATAGAGGGAAGTAACAACCCGATTTAAATTTCAGTAAATGTAAAGTGAACTTCATTACATATACGTGTATACTCAATTTTTTAAATTAATTAATTACATGGGTGGTACCACTAGCATTTGAAAAAAGACTGGTAGTCAAGCTCACTCTATTTGAGCCTCATACAGTACATGTATTTTACCATGCACACTGTACTGTATTATCACTGTTTAAGCACATGTATATTTATCATTATCATTACAGTTACAGCTATAAAGTCAATATGCACTCACAAAACTATAGTTTATTAAATGTATTGTTGCCAAATGGTCTATGCCAATCTACATGAACTGTGCACATGGCCCATTAATAATATTACTAATTTGCTTTACGTCGTGTGGTACAATATGACGTTTTGAAGCTCGTTTTACATTGGAGTTGACTAGAATTCAACTCCATCATCAACGTAATGTTCTGCAAACACCTAATGCATTGTAAATCCAGCTTACGTAAGGCTACTGTACACGTTTACAGTACCTTATACTGTACTTATAGTGGGAATGCCTTACCAGGAATCTGTCTTCCTCTTCAGTATAGTTCTTCCCTTTGTTAGTCCCATACATGATGTGGAGTTGATGAAATGGTGATCGATACCTCTTCATCTTGATGTCTAGTGCTTTCTTGATGTCCTTCTTTCGCTGAATCTTCTGCTCCCCTTTCTCTATGATGCTCATTACTCTCTCCAGGTCCTGGAGCTCATCCTTTCGATCCCAGAACACGTTAGCATAGGAACGAACCTGTAACGATACAACAATAATCAATTACTATATTACCCAAATGTTTACAACACACACACACAAACCAATACATGCATGATATCTGAACGTGTACATGTAGGACCATACAGTACAGTATACATGTACATATACATGCAATAATGTGGAATTTTTTTTCTTGATTACCGGACAATGGTACACACACATGTACATGTATTCATTTTAATGTCCGTAATTAGAATATACATGTACATGTAGATTATATACGTACTGTCTGGTGGGTAGCGCGTTATTTGGAATACGAAAATTCCATGTACGTACATGTACATGTATAGCAATAAATTTTTTTTTGGCAACTTTGTATCGCTTTATGGAATCTACGGGTGTTTAAAATCACTTCAAGAACGAACAAGGCATTCTCTATTGCATACAAAGCTAAAATTTCACTAAAATGACATTCACTCGATAAGCGTGTCTAGTTAAAAATAGAATTTTTAGCTTTGTTTTATACCTGTAAGGATGTACCTGTACATGTATATTTCCACTTTTGAGGTGATTTCACCTACGAATTGTGAAATGAAATTGATGGCTGAAATCGCTTCAAAGTAAAAATATACATCCTGTAGGTAAATGTAGTTAAAACAACGCTAAAAATTCTATTTCGAACTACATGTATATACACTTATCAAGTGAGTGTTAAAAAATCATTGCAATACATGGGATTGTCGTATTCCAATTAACATGCTGTCCACCAGACTGTATATAATCTAATTCTAATTACGGAACATCATGAATAATGCATACGTGCCATTGTTCTTTTCAGCTCACTATCAGTCAATTGTATAGTAGCTATATGATGTACTGTACGTACATGTACTAAGCGTGCTCCTTACCTCTTCCTCTGACTTCCCTTCAACTTCTTTACAGACACTGTCCAGGTCATCTCTGCCATACTCAGCACACGCTTTCACAAACTGGTTGAAATCTCTTCGATTCCAATCCGAGAATCCCTAAACAAAATATACGCCACATGAACACTAGCAATGGCCCCAGGGAAGTTCCCCTTCAAAAGGAGATTCTACTGTAAATTAAGACAAACATATTGCACCTGTTGTAAGAGGTCTTCCTTCTCCTTCAGTTGCTCCTCTGAAAGTGGTTCGGACGAGTCGATCTTCTCTTGCTCTTCTTTCTGTGCCTCCTCTGCGTCCGGTAGTTCAGGATTGAGGGGTACCCGATACCCAATGCTCTTCCTGTAGTGGTATATTTCCTGGTCCAGTAGCTCGAACAGTCGTGGAGGATAGAATTGGAATTCCTGAATTGAAGGTTGCTTTGGAGGGCGTGGAGCTTTAGGGGCTTTGGGCTCTGACATACGAAGGGCCTCCCTGAAATATGCATCAACCGCATAATTACTCTTCCTCTCTCGTTTTGGCGGTTCAATCCAGGGCATAGTGGATGATATCTCCTGTAATATGACATGTACATTGTACAATACATACATGTACATGTACATATGTATACATGCATGTACAATATTACATTGACCAAATGCACAGCACACAATGTACATTGTACAATATCTCATACATACATGTACATGTATAATACAATATAATCCAATGTACATAACATGTACAAGTACAACAGCACATGTACGTACGTACATGTACAATATTATGCACAGTACATGTATCTCTGTATAATAATTATCTTCCCAAAAAAAATTGTGCTGCGTAGTTAGCACGTTATGAAATCAATAATTATAATCTGTTAAACAGAATACAACTGCATTTATGGAATTATTTCAATTAACAATTTATTCAACAGACTTTAAGGCGGATTTACATTATAAACGTACTGTTTACGAATACACGGGAAGAGTACGAACCGTTCACGTAATGTAAAAGTTGAATCAAATTTAACTTTGAACGTCACGATAACGATTCGTACTCTTTCCATGTATTTGCTTACGTTACGTGACGTTACGTAAACATTACGTTTATAATGTAAATCCGCCTTAAGTTACAGCAAAAAACAGCCACTCAACATACATGTACGTATGTACTACTTAGCATGTACACAGCAAGTAAATGTACATCATGATATGTATAGTATAGTATATTCAGCTGTCATAATTCTCTGTTGCAACTTTTATTCTTCAATATAGTGTAGCTGCAACAGAGAATTATGACAGCGGGTATACTATACTAAAATGGGGGACCACTGTTCAATCTTGTTCCATGTTTAATCTTTTAAATGGTCTTAAAGAAAGGTTAACTTTTTTCATCCCCTTCTGTACATGTACAGTGTATACACAAGCACTACAATACATGTACATGTACTATAATACCAATACATGTGTACATGTACATGCATTTTACCTTTCTTTTTTCTCTGAAATCTTCCCCTTCAAACTGGTAAACGCTGCCACTGGGAGCATCAAGGGTAAAGTTCCTTAATTGAGACTCTCCCAACTGCTTCATCTTCTCTTCCAGCTCGGCTGTACGTGCCTCACCCTAAACACACAATAAACATAGGACACTTAAATCATACACAACTACAGTATATACTGTACACTAACAATACATCAGTATAGTACAGACATTGTATGTATTGAAGGTGGGGGGGGGACCTCAGCTAGGTCTGAAGTGTGTGTATGTGTGTGTATGCATGTAAGGTGGGAAGGGGGGGGGGGGGTCCTCAGCTGGGTCTAAAGTTGTGGTATAGAGTGTACCTTTGCCAGTATGGTTTCAATGTTATCATCCGATACCATGGAGTCCTTAGATTGGAACACTGTGTCTGCACCATGACGAATCATCTGCAACATCTCATCCTTACCAACACGTTTCTGTGTATCGACCAATCTCCCTGTGAGAATCAAAGAACATACATGTACATGTATGTGAAATACAATACTGAGCCAATCATAGTCTCACGAACCTTGTTGTATGACTATCTGATCAAGGTGCAGTTTCATCTCGGCCCTTTCAACGATTCTCTCCTCAACCGTGTTCTCTGTTATGATTCTAAACACACGAACTTGCTTGGTCTGACCGATACGATGAGCTCTATCCTACAATACAAGAACACATACAGTACACTGTATATACATGTAGCAATGAATACAGGATAGAGTACATACATGTATATGTACATGAGTTATGCCATTTTCAATCACTATTCTGTAGTCATATTTTGTTTGCTTCAAACATAACACTATTGGAGTACAATTTTGATTGATGAAGTAGTGCAACAAGTACATGTACATACATGTATATACAACAAGTACATGTAGATTAAAATAATCCCAAAAACATTTGCAAATCTGTTTGTGATTAAAAGTGTGATACTTGGATACACATGTACAATGTAATTTTTGATTAGGTATAAGTAGATTCTTTACAATTCCTGTTAAACCTACAAGTACAACATACTGCATGTGAAACTAAATCCATTATCAGTTCACTAAATAGAAGCAAATGGGATTTAGGGGGAAAAACAAGATTGTATTACACGTAGAGATACATGTACTAGATATGTTACTATGGTACGATTGGTTTTTTAAATTGTGATAGTTAAATAACAAGTAAAGGTTTGGGAAAAAAGATGACGTTTACATGGAACATTGTAACACATTTCATGTAGTGATCAGCACCACAAGTATCATACTGACAGTGACAAGAAATACTAAGGAAAAAAATCCCCTACATGCAAGTAAAAGGTTTCATCAATTCATTTCATCACTGTTATCTCATAAAGTCTGATTCATTGCTAATTATACAGTTATATAGACTCTATAAAGATTAAACAAGTTTTGATTAAATTTTCGCTGAAATTAAAACCCCACATACATGTACTATTGTAACAGTACAGTGCACACATGTATTGTTGTTACTATCAGATTACCTGGGCTTGCAAGTCAACCTGAGGGTTCCAGTCCGAATCGTACAGTATAACAACATCAGCCGTAGCCAAGTTAATCCCCAGACCTCCAGCTCTGGTGGACAGCATGAAAATAAACTTCTCACTACCGGGCATGTTGTAGTCGTTAATGTAGGTCTGCCTGTCGGTATGTGGAGTCTGACCATCCAATCGACAGTACTGGTAGTTACGCCACTGACAGTAGTCCTCTAGTATATCCAGCATTCTGGTCATTTGGCTGAATATGAGAACCCGGGACCCCTCGGCTTTGAGTCGGGGAAGGAGTTTGTCCAGCATCATCATCTTCCCACAGCTCTCTACAATATGGTAGTCGGTTGTGTATGGGGGACCTGGGTATGGAAGGGAGGGATTCAATGAGGAATAATACCAGCTATACAGAATGAAACGAACCACAGCGCATCAATAAATCTTTGGAGTACGTTTGATACGTGATTTATGTATTACATGTAGTACCTACAATATATACTATACATGGAGGCAGGACTAGGCACAACAAAGATATACTGTACATGTACACGTATGATACATACATGTGTAATATAATTACTGCGTAATGTAAAGACATTGCTTTTTAGAAACAGTCACGATAACAAATACAGTACAGTACAGTACAGTGTAAATGTACAGAGAAAATTGATGTTTTTTTACAAACATGGGGGGGGGGCATGTGGGATTCAAAATACCCAAGCATTTAATAGTGTATCGCCAGGTACAACTTGCTTAAATTTTTTTTAACTGTTTGGACATCCAAAAAAGCTAGAAGGATCATTAAAAACTAACATATTCTTTCAAATTCATGATTCGAAAGGAGGATTAAGGGGAGGCAAAGCAAATTTAAGGGAAAGGGGGATTTGGGGGGGGGGGGGGGGGGGGGGGGGGGGGGGGGGGGGGGGGGGGGGGGGGGGGGGGGGGGGGGGGGGGGG
>JAYJLX010052088.1:0-11225 GCA_036873525.1 Chalinula nematifera | reverse complement strand
AATATTATAATGGAGTCTACCAGTAATAGTGTAACAGTGGAAGGTCTTGTTCCATCAGATGATCAGTATTGTGTCACGGTGACAGCTATTGAACAATACTCTACCAGAGATAGTGATCAACAATGTTTTCTATTCATAGGTCAGTGCTTCTGTGTTTTGGTATATGTCTATTGAGAAATTGCTATTTATATGGTTTATATCAATTTGTGTTATGACTATATTAGACCCTTCACCTGTTGAAAACATTACTGTAATGGATATGGATCAACCAAATGATTCAATGGTTGTCGATATGATTATAGGATGGACCCATAACCCTATTAATGAGGTGAAATGACATAGTAGAGTAATATACTTCATTGTGATTCCAATAAGAAATACTTTGAAAATGAAACGTAAATGCAATGCTATAGTTGCTATTTAATTAAATGAAGGCTATTTAGTTGCAACAGCATTACCTGTTACTTTCTGTTTCTCCATATCAGTATTCTAACAGTGTTGTTATACCTGAGGTGACCTCTATTCAAGTGGCTATCACTAATGTAACTAATATTGATACAGTATCTCTAAAATCTCCTCACCTTCTATCGAGTAGTATGAACTTTTCGTTTCATGATGTCCCCAGAGGAAGGAACTATACTATCACAGTTACTGTATTTAATGATGTTGGAAGCACTGATACTGTGGTGGACTTTGGTAAGCTATTGTAAGTGACAGAGTTACCCACCTTATATATGTGCTGCTTTTTCAATTGATTGGAGGTGTGGCTCAAAAATAGTAGATACTAAAAATTTTTATTTTTTTTCCTATTTAGTTACTTCTGGACAATTCTACTATATTATTAGATTTCCATCATTATCATCAACTGCATTATCTAGCACAGTTGCATTAAGCACAAACAGTCAAGGTATTTATATGCATTATGGTGAAAGTATAATTATATAGTGTAAATTATCAGTTGTTGTTATACTGTACATACAGTACAAACTCTCTAATTAGCTTTAATGCAAATGGTATTTTCAGTGTTTACATAATACCTAATATGTTTCAGTATCAGCTATAATTCTGTATACCCAATTCAATATATAGTGTCTAGCGCTGGCAGCGATGTTGAGTGTTCATTTCCTTGTGAGTTGTATTTTATATTCACCTAATATTAATGACTATATTTTGTACGTTACATAGGCTCAACTTATAGTCTGCTTACTGCTTCTCCATCAACCACTGGTCAGAGACGGTTGTTTATAGCAGCTAGAGCTTAACCACACTATGTGTGCTTATTATTCCTAATAGATACCATTACTGAATCGTCTGGAGCAAATGTTACTGTGTCAATAGCAGCAATAGCAGTGGCTGTCATTACTGTGCTTATAACATTGTTTATCTTCCTGTTTGTATATTATTGGTGTAAAGCCAAACAAGAATTACACAAATTTAAAATCAGTAAGTGATGTCAAAACTTAATCACTATGTTCATCGATATTTTTAATACAGGTTTTAAGCGAATACGTAATGAAACTGTGACATCTCAACTTCCAATAATGTTGGTTTCATATACTATTAGTCAATATTATTATAATGTATCCTTTTTTGCTCATACATGTATAGCTAAATATATTAAAAGATTTTAATTATGTAGTAATGCCATAATTATACATGTGATTGATTCCACTATATGATTTATATAAGCTGCATGATTGCATGTACATATGCTATACTGGTTTATTTTGGAGGTAGAAATATTTGGCAAATTTATTTAACCCAAAAATGTGTGTGGTGGAAAAAAAAATTAGTGTTTTTAGCTAAAGGCCTATAATATCAAAATATGCATGGGTGGTAATTGGTGGTCAGTGGAAGAATTTTTAATATTTTTTGCCTCCAAAATAATCAAGTGCAATTATAATGGTATGTTTAACTGGTTTAAATTATAAACCATATCGACAACATACTAATTATAATTATTAATTAATCCTCTATCACATTATGTAGACCTATAGGGGTAGAAGCATATTCCATTGAGCATACTGAACATGAGCACCATCACTCAACTCCTGTTGAGTTAATCATCAAGCAGGATACAGCTGTTACTCCTCGTGAGCTGATTACCAGGAGTAGTAGTACATCCAGTGACACTACTGAGCAACAAATATCCACACTACCCTCTGACATAGTATGTCAAATATATTCAATTAAATCAAAATAGTTCACTTAATTCACTTTCATTGGTATGCCTTTAACTCAAGTAATTGTCTTGTAGTACAGGTGTATTATTGATTGTGTACAGTGGACATCTGACCATCGTACACGTTGGGACAAAAATTAATAAAATCAATGCTTTGATATAGGCAGTCACACTAACAGGGAAGGTTTTCTGTTGGAATTTAGTAGATGAATCATGTGACTGATTCGTGCCAGATAGAGATGGGCATGTTTCAGGGGCAAATTGCGGTAGTATGTGTATAATAATTATACATTTGTAGTTGTATAACTGATTAATGATGGATAATACTATTATATTCATACAGTCAACTCTGATGACTCACTGAGATGATGATCAGTATAATAATGCAAATTGATTGATACCGAAGAAGTTAATATTTTTTTTTATACTGTAATCACTTGTGTAAAGTGTATGTATATTTTCTATCAGTTTTTTTTTATCACTTTATTTTTTTATTCCAATAATTTTTTATCCCAATAATTTTTTATCTCAATAAACTTTTAATATGACAATGATCTTTTTTAATATATTACGAGACAGTTTGTGTGATACAAAATTAATTAATAATAATGTGTTTTTTAACTATTCTATATTCTAGTAGTATATGTTTTATTAGTTGAATGGGGAGTGCCATTATCAGTCGTCA
Organism: Chalinula nematifera; assembly: GCA_036873525.1. Taxonomy (NCBI): domain Eukaryota; kingdom Metazoa; phylum Porifera; class Demospongiae; order Haplosclerida; family Chalinidae; genus Chalinula; species Chalinula nematifera. The sequence continues at coordinate 8,358 of JAYJLX010052088.1, read as the reverse complement.
TTGGATGTCCTTCATCAGCAGTAATTGGTCCATCATATATGACAGTGGATGTTGTAGCCGGTGGGTTTATACTACTGCCATTATTGCTGTCACCAACACTGGATTCATGGTTCTCATCGTAATTGTACTGAACGGAATCATAAATGGCTGTTTTCATTGCCTGCATGTATTTAGGTGATTTATAATCTAAAGATACAGCAGAAAGTTTTCGAGGAACTCGAGGAATGGGTGCGGTGCCATCAGGATGTGTAGTGGGCGTGGTACCTTTAGAGTGATTTGTGGGTGTGGCAGTACTTCCAAAGGACGTGGTATGTTGATTCGATGGTGGGGAGGGTAGTTTACCTCGAGAATGTTTGATTGACATGTTTCTACTGGGAGAAGATATGATGCAGGAGGGTTGTTTGGTACTGAGTCTCCTATATCCACACAGATACAGTATAATAACAGTAATGATAACAGTAATGACAGCTGTTACAGGTACTGTAATGGCTACTGATATACCAGCAACTGTAATTGCTGATGAGGAAGGTGAATCTATAAATAAATACGTAAATATTACGTCATACACTATTACATTGAAAGATACATTATTATTTGAAATCTATAAACATAATGTAACGAACGCATACAATGTATGAGATATATACTCACTAGTAGCACAAGAATTGCCCATGGATGAGGTAGTAGCGTAAATATCTGTAGTATTAGTTGTTAATACAGGGGAATAGCCTATATTGATATAAAGTGTCAGTACAGGGAGTCACCATACAGAGAGTGGATACAATACATGTGACGTATTATTATGTGTATAACTATACCTTCCATTGAAACACAGGGTGATGGAACAGGCACAACAGGACAAGAACAACCTGAGAAATAATAACTTAATAGCTTTATTATTGTTATTGATTGTTATAATATGATGAAATTCCTCTGAAATCCTTATATCTCCCCCAAATACAAACAATTTCTTATGTCCCAAATTTTTACGATATGATAATACATACATGGATGTATGATAGAGCTGGCAAAACTATTAGTCTAATTAGGATACTCCTAAATAGTTTCAGTATAAATAGACGGGTCCTGATATTATAGTGTCAGCAGCTCAGGACACTATAGACTTACTGACAGGACAATATAAGTAAAGAAAACTTATTCAATTATTATGTACCTGAAAATGAGTTGTTTATGAGTGTACATGTTTCCCCAATACCATTAACAGTGGCAACTGATATAGTATAACTGATAGCAGCTGTTGATAGACCGTAGAATATATAGTCTGTTGTGTGAGGGGCTAGTAGACCTGACTCCATGATGAGGTCTGTTATCGGAGCAATTATTCGGACTTTGTAGCCAATTAACTTGGGCTCAATAGCCCCACCATGATTTGACTGCTTTGAATAAAAGGATGAAGAAAATGAAATATTATAAAATTATAATGGAAGCTTTACTACATGAGCTTACACTATTGAGTGCAAAGGTCATCCACTGAACTGTAGCGAATATAGTTGTATTAGGACCCCCAGAGAAGTATGATAGTAGACCCTCAACACCTTTCGGTACTACACATAATAGCACATTGGGAAAACAAATAATGATAAACTATTATATAGAACAATTTTAGTACTACAAACTCACAATTAAAAATGAAACAGAATTTTTCACTATTTCTGATAGAGTATTGATCAATAGCTGTCACTACAACACAATACTGATCATCTGATGGAACAAGACCTTCCACTGTTACACTATTACTGGTAGACTCCATTATAATATTCACCCAACCAGGAGCTGTTGATGATACATTATATCTGTAAGTAGTATTACAATATGATGGTGATCCAGTCCAAGAGATATTCACTGATGAGTTGGTAAAAGTATCAGTATGGATAAGGACATCACCAGGACTATCAGGGACTACATTATTAAAAATTAAATGATAATAGGTCCTTCTTACCCAAACTCTAAAGACTGCATGGTTCATAATACGCCTGTTCCCTTACAACCAAAGTCAGTTAAAAAATATACTGAATACACATGTTGACGCTAGAATAGAACTCAGTTCTACTCCGACATCAATTAACGCATTTGTTTATTGACTTCCATGTCATAATGAAATACAAACGCATTGTGAACCAGCTTTTACCTTGCACATGTAGAGTCTTGTTCTCCAGTGTATTACCATCCTCACAGACAATAGTGTATCCATTAATACTGGACTGTACAGTGAATGATATGTTGGATATAAGAGGTGACTTGGATAACTGCTCAACTGTAAACACTCCTCCTCCTATTGTAGCAGGATTCTGAATAACATTGCTAGTGTATGTAACAGCAGGTCCAAACTGTGTTTCATTATTATGATATATTTTCCATGTTAATATATGAATACCAGGTCCAGGTATAGAGCAGCTGTATGTCACCGACTGATCAACACAGTGATCAGTAGTATAGTCAAATTGAACACAATTAGACATACCTATATGCAATAAAGTCAACAAGTTATACTTTATGCATATATACACTACTATGTAATAGAGTATAATTATTTATTTAAATTTTACTGCATGATAGTAAATAATTAGCAAGAATATCAACCACAATAACTTCTCAGTTGTATAACTGGTTCTATCATAGTAGTTTTTAGTACTCTAGTCTATTATAGCACATGTATACAGCTGTATAAATATGTTTGCAATAACAATGCTAGTCAATAATCAACATTAGTTATTATTTAGACTGATTCCCTAAAAATTTTCTTTATAATTATGTGCATATAGAAACCACTATAATAGTATATGCAATTCAGTATATATACAAGTTAAAAAGGATGAAGTGCAATATTGCATACACTAGCTGCGCGGAAATCTGTAATGATGGACATATAATAATTATGAATACAATATTGCACTAATAGGGTGATTTATATAACAAATATTGGTCTATTAACATACCTATACATGTACATATAAGTACAACAGTTAGTACCAATGAACATTTCATCCCAAGAAATTGCATATTCACGACCTGCTACCTGATCGAACCTGCATGAGTTAAATTAATAAACTTCCAATAAAAAACTATTAGATCTATATTTATTTAGCAGGAAACCAATAGTCTAATGAGTGTGGGTGAGAAAAAAAAAATCGCTTTTCTCACCCACACTCATGACTCTTGTTACTAGTGAAATGAGACAATAAAATACGTAATGTACCGTAATTCCTCCAAAATTTCGGCATTGTAAATTTAGGACAACTAATTTTTTAAACGAATAATTGGAGGTAAAATCGAAATTTTCCACCATGTGGAATTATTTTGACGAAATTGGAGACTTTGTAAAAAGTACGGTAAAGTAACAGAATGAAAAAGTTACCTGGTTGTTAAGTTGTTGGTGGTCTTTTCCTTTCACGAAGTGAAATCAAATCGCAAGGCAAGAATAATTTATAAAACGAATTTTTAGATTAGAGTGTCTTTGGATATTTTCCTCCCAAATAATTATTTATTTCAAAATTGGAGGTCCGAAATTTTAGAGGAATTACGGTAGGACATATTAGACTCTATATACTGCCTATAGCTCGTGATGTTACCGGCATCTCAATCCAGCACAAGCAGATGCTGCCATTAGTCAATCACTCAGTTACATAGCTTTTCGCATAACTAAGACACAACAGACTATACTTTAATCGTAAACCAATCAAGGAAAAAAAAACTAACTAGCTTATATTGGTAATAATGCTGGCTTATATTATATTGCCAGTTGAATTGGTCACAGCTCCAGTCTATAATGAACAGCTAGTTAGATATTTTGTATATCTAGCACTATAGTAGACTAATACATGCATACTTACATATAACAAGGCTGGGTTGATAAACTGCTCAATATCTTGAAGTGCTTGCTCTAGTTTTATGAAGTATAGATCTATAGTTCTCCTCAACCCCAAGTCCTCCTGATTCAATTAATATAATTATATTGATCTAGATCTATAGGCGTGTCCAAATTTCACACTAAAAATCATGGCTGCTCAGTGCAGTGCATGCTGCTCCTGGAAATGCCATACACTCTAATATTAAAAATTAAGATTAGACGACATGTAATAGAGTTTGTACATGCACCTTATTGCAGCTCCATCTTGCTGAGTAAGATTATTCATGACCATATTAGCATTATCAGGGATTTATCAAGATCTAGATTAGATCAGCTAGTCTAATTATTATAGAGTCTATTAAAATCTTAAATCTAAGCCCGGATTAAGGGGCTGTCCTGGTGTGGTATGGTCTGCCTTTCGAGTCGAGTGCCGACATAATCCCATAACTGTAGCGAGTGGACTTTAGCTCGAGCTTTCAAGACTCAGCAAACTAAGATGATGTTGCCTGTACGATTAATTTTCAGTTGGTTTATACTAATGGCAGGTAATCACAATACTAGACTAAAGTCTATAGCTAGACTCTACAGTTTTAAAGTGTTGTTTTTTTTTGCGTTTAGACTAGTCTGGTGTAACCAGCCCACTTACGTTTAGACTAGACTATTAGCTTAATGTTACACAAGAGACAACCCAGCAGCCTTAGGTTTATGATAACCATATTCGACCATATTACATCTGTATGCATCATAATCGCTCGATCATAATATTATAACCGGTATGTAGTGGCCCCATCTTATAAACTTTTTATCCCGTGCCCATCCAGGATTTACCCTCCCACCTTCATATATAATATATGGCATGATTTAGGATAAAAAAAAACTTTCACTATATTATTGGTGAGCTAGTGCTACAGTGCTTTCTACCCACCTTGTAAATGTTAGGAATAGAGGGCCTATTATTATAGAGTGGTTGCATGTGACATCACAAAGATCAACACGCCCACTGGCTTTGTGTGGCAAAAAATGTCTGACTTCTTGAGTTCTAGAGCCCTGTATACACGAATAATAAATAATTCTGACAAAAGCATACTGTTTCAGTCCTGGGTAAAGGTAGAAGAAACAGATTGTCTAAAAACCGCTACTGCTTTCAACAAAAAAAAATTCATGTTAGCTACAAAATCCAGCTTTACAAGAGTAGTAACCAAGTCCTCGGGTTTATGGTGAGTTACAGTTGTTGACCTTTTGGTATTGCTTGGCATAAAGCAAGAAAAATCCATTGCGCTAGATTTAGCAGAATGAATAGGGTGCTTTTAGTGCAACCGTCCTACCCTTGCAATGCTGAGCAGCATTTCTTTTGCCACATGGAAGCAGGCATGGTCAGTTTTTGTGACGTCAGTGCAACCGCTCTATAGGGTGTTTTCATGTATCACATATGCAACAGCCAGAACATATGGGAATGGGAATAACAGCCAAAAGGGCGGCCATGTTGTTGGTATACGACCTTATATCCATTGAGTAGACCACTAGTAGCTCCTTGATTTCTCATTGCTTTTGCAGATAATTGACTGTTTTAAAAGACCGCACAGGTATTGTAGAATAATACGAACAGCCAAAATAATGTGACTTATAGTGGCAAAATTCCCTTAGTGTTTGAAGACAAAATTATCATGTTTCAATCATTGTGTGCACTATTTATACTAATAGATCCCAATAATGGTCTTCTATTCACTAATCCCTATGACATGGTGTGTATCAATCAACCAGTAGAGTATCAGTGTACTGTGACTGGATCATCTACTAATATACTAACATGGAGGGTATTTAGGAACAATGCAACACAGTTCGGATCACCTATCGTGTACGCTAGTAATGCTTTTCAAGCTTCCAATATAATAGGAGGAGTGTTTACAGTTGAACATTTATCCCTGTCACCATCTCTTATATCAAACATATCATTCACTGTACAGTCCAGTATTGATGGATACACTATCGTCTGTGAGGATACTATTGCATCGGAAAACATAAGCTTAGTAATAACAGGCAAGTATAATTTTAATTGTGATCAGTGTATGTAATCTGTGTTAATAGGTTTACTGTTCCATAATCCAAATACTCTATTGTTTAATTTTCATTATTATAGTCCCTGATAGTAGTCCAGGTAATGTAACTATCCATACTGATACCTTTACCAACTCATCAGTGGATATCTCCTGGACTGAGTCATCATCACCTTGTGTTACTGGATACAGATATAATGTATCATCAACAGCTCCTGGTTGGGTGAATATTATAATGGAGTCTACCAGTAATAGTGTAACAGTGGAAGGTCTTGTTCCATCAGATGATCAGTATTGTGTTGTAGTGACAGTTATTGAACAATACTATACTCAAACAACAGAGGAATTTTGCTTTCTATTCAATGGTATATGTTTTTTTTTATTAATGTTGTATCTTTAACGTATGCATATATGTGTACATTATGGACTACGTACGTAAAGTATAATATAATTTTTGTTTCTATTCCTTAGTTCCTTCACCAGTTATAAGCTTGTCAGTACAGACTGTGTCAGTTTCTGGCTCAACGGCTCATCTGGCCATTAGCTGGCAGAAGAACAGTTCAATGATGGTAAGTGTAGTTATAATAGTGCATTTTTAGACTTGGAAAGAGTGTAAATAATTTGCGTAACTTAAAAGTTGAACAAAGGTCACATCAACAGTTTGTACTCTTCCCATGTATTACATAACATTACGTTTTTATTAGACTTGAAAAGAATATGAATAATTTGTGTAACATATAAGTTGAACAAAGGTTATGTTAACGGTTAATTCGTACTCTTCCTATGCATGTTTGTTACGTTACGTAAACATTACAGTTTCATAATGTACATTCATAGTACTAGTTTATATCATTAATTGCTGATCTTTTACTATACAGTCTGACAGTGTTGCTGTTCCTGATATCATTGGTTACCGGGTGACTATATCATCTGATGACTACACCGACCAATCAGATTTACTCCCTCCTAACACTGATGACCATACCTTCACTGGTGTACCAGTTGGTAGTAACTATACTGTATCAGTAGTGGCTGTTAATGGAGTAGGGGACAGTGTACCATCATTGGCTAGTTATATGCTCCATGATCCACAATGTGAGTTGAAATGAAATCATAATAATAATTCTAATGTGCTTGCTAAATAATAAATATTATGAATAATTGAAATTCCAAGAAAATTAATGAAAAGTAATGATCTGTTATCTGTAATGTTATTCATGAATTGGTTGATGTTGATGATAATGCATGCGACATAACCAATATTTATACACCTGACAGTTTTCCTCTTTGTATCTACTGTATAATAGATTCCAGTATAGTAAATATTCCATCTACTACGATCCCATCTCAGTTCGTTAGTTCAACTACAACTCCTCCCTACCACAGCAGTACATTGACTTCATTCTCTACATTCAGCAGCATAGTGTATAGTGAGTCACACATAAGTACACATATTACATGGTACATACATATATTACATAGTACATGATGCATACATGTATCACATAATAGATACACATATTACATACATATACTAAAGTCTGTTCACGTTAACTATGACCTTACAAAAAACAGGGCTAACTTTACGACAGACTGTACTACAGCTTTCATTTCAGAATAAAATTTTCATCTTGCCCTTGGCGTTCTTATCATGTTAGCAATGCATTGATATTGAGCATTGTTTAAAAGTTATCAGTGGTAGATGGCGTAATTCATACTCTTACTCTTGGGGAAATTTATGGAGGCTATATAGTTAACGTGAAAAGATTGACTTTAGTATACATATATACATATTACATCATACATACAGGTGCATGTTACTTGTACATGTAGTATATATAGTTATGGGTGTGAGGTCTATATGGTTAATATAAGACCTGCAGGACCCTGAGATGTGAGCCTGAGACAAAGCCAAGGGCTGATATCGAGGGGTGAGGGTCTTATATTAGCTATATAGCCATATTAGCCATATAGACTAAGAATTCGTGTTATAACATAGTGCTACCTCACAGCCACATTTGTACAAGTTGCACCTCACTATAAACTCAGCCATTTTGTATACTTACTGCGGTACTGCTGCATATGTGTATTAGAACAGTTTACGAGTTTCAGACCTGCCCATGACTTTTGGACTCATGAATATCAATATATGAGCTTTCAACTCGTGAATTTCATTATGATGTATAATTACAGGTCTGTATATGGCATATATTGGCGGAGCTTTGATGTGACTGTATGGTATACTATACATGTATATTGGTTATATAGATTACAGCCTAATTAGAGAGGGTGCATGGGAGGGGGGGCAATGGTTGATTACAAAATAACTACTCTGTGTTATCTTATAGGTACAACTTCCTGTGGTTTACCAAGTTGTTCTGTGGTCAGTCCAAATACAATATCAGGTTAGAATGAATATAAATATTAGTAGGATAA
>JAYJLX010052066.1:0-11229 GCA_036873525.1 Chalinula nematifera | reverse complement strand
TTAGATTTTTGTGTAGTTTTTAAAATAATGTATTCGTTTTTGCCGTTTACACGTAAACGCTCACCGTTTTACAATGTGTGCATTTTCGAGGAACTACGCTTTGAAAGCCGTTTTTGTTTCATAGCGTTTTCGTTTAAACGGAAGGTGAAAACGCATACAAAAGCATTCGTTTTCGCTTGAAAACGCAGTCGTGTAAACGTGGCCTAATTCACACACCGTCACGGTCTTCAGTGTTGTATATACTCCGCTATTGATACAATGTCTCCTCCCAGTGATTTGGGTCCCCCCCGGGTATAATTTCACAAGTGATTTGGGACCCCCAGGTACCGAATTTACGGGGGTACCAAATCCCTGTAACACCGCCATTGAATCACGCGACCACGCCCCACGTTTTTAATCATAACTCCGCTTGGTCACATATACTGTATAGTCATTTATACAATATATCATCACTTCAAATACTATATACCCATGCCTGCGCTGAAGCACTAAACCACATCTATACTAGTGCATGTCGTATTCCAACCATGATACAAATACATAGTATATGTTCAATTAAAATATACTTTAATAATAAATCATCAGTGACTTCCTGTTTTTGTGATTTTTTTTTAATTCAATCACTTAATCTTAATGTAACTTTGTAAAGTGCATTATATACGTATGAATTTAATGATTAATTATGACTATCAACTTACAGTGCATTGTCCTTAACCCATCAAAACTTTATTAAAATATTCCACTAACTGGCAACCATTTTTTTTAATTACTTTATAAGCTATATTAACTTACCGTCCATTATTAAATTTTTATAACATGCATGTTATTTTTTATTTTATGTTTTTTTTTAATTAATAAACTGACTCAATAGCTAAAGCTAATACAAATCTAATTATTACAGTCACAAATTATTTGCTTTTCTCTTCACAGAACTTGTTTATAGAGCCATCACCTTTGACAGAACATGCCATCACCTTTGACATACTGGTGCTTATAGCATCATGGCATGTGTTTTATTACGACTTAATAAGGGCATTCAGTATTTTGTGTTTAACCCTGTCACGCGTGCGGATGCCGTTTGGCGTCTTGTGATACATTATTGCTACTGACTGCTTTAGCTTATTGCATCTTCCCTCCCATGCAACATACAATTATACTTGGTAGACATGGAATTGTCAATGTCAACTTGGCTCATGAATAAAACATTCGTGCAGTACTAATCAACAGCAAGACTGCTTTTCCACTGTATTAACTCATCATCGACGGATCTTTCCTACATTAAAACTTTAAATCGAGAAATTTAAAGCTATTTGGCATGCAGTATTTCCATTTTATAAAATCATCAACACCTACATATAAGCACAGCAAGGGATTAAGTGTTAAGCAATGTATGTTAAGCAATCTATTATTAACTATGATGCCATATTAATTCAATAATATCTATAGTGTAAAGTGTCATACCCCTCAGATTATCTACTGATGCAAACTTCAACTCTTTAAGTCAACCTTATGACATTGGAACTACTGCTGGAATAGTGCCACGTCTATCTAGAGAGGAGAAGTTTCAAGCACTTAATAATCTTTATAAGACTCGATCAACTTTTATTTTTCCTCGACATACTGAGGGTTCAGGAAGTCACAAGAGGTCCTTCCAGAATAAGTGGTTGTCCTGGCTTGCTTACTTGAAGGATATGGATGGAGGGTACTGTGTTCCGTGTGTTTTCTTTTACAAAGGGGATCATGAACATTTAGGAAAGTTGGTAAATACCCCACTTACCAGATTTAAGGACGCAATGGACAATCTTCGTCAACGTAATTCAAAGGTTTACCATGTTCACTCTGTCGCTGATATGATGACTTTCATGAAAGTTATGAACAATGAACAGGTACCGATCATCAAATGATTTCGTGGTGATCATATACGGGAAAAGATATTGATGGAAGTTCGTACAGCTAAGTACTTTTCCATTCTTGCTGATGAGGTAGCCAATGTCTGAAATACTGAGCTAGTATTGAGGTTTATTCACTATGAATCGAATGAAGAGTTTTTTGATTTCCTTCCCTGTACCAATGGTGCTGCACTTTCAGATATGATTCTTGCCAAAATCAAGGAGTATAACTTAAATCCAGATTTTATTTGTGGGCAAGGATATGATGGTGCAGGAAATATGTCAGGCAAATTTAGGGGACACTGTAGTTCTACAGAGACATTATCAGCATCAGGAAGATCATTATGATAAAATTCAGCTAATTCCTCTGCTTTAGATTTCCAACCAACAACCATTGCTGTAGGAACAAGACTTAGTCCAAGTACAGCTTTCTTTTGAGTTTCGGAAAACCTTTCATTCATCTCACAAATTAACTGATCCAAAAACGAAATTGTTAAGATGCGTCTATTATACGTTTCACTGTCTTCTGCAGTTATATTGCCTCTGTTAGTTTGCCTGCCACATCGACGTGGGATTGATGGAATTACTCCAACATCATCCGCTATCTTAAGGGCTTCTTTGAGCCAAATATGATGTGTAGCATCGACATTTTCTCGAACCCTTTCCAATGCTTTGATTACATTGTCAGCTTCACAAAATGCATTTGCAATATTGCAGGCTCACAGACAATACTTTAGCAGGCCTTTCTTGGCTACTACAAATCCAATTATAAATTGCCACTGTGTGATAGCAATCTTTAGTGAATTGGCAGAGGTAATTGTATCATTGTTCCAATGTTGACAGCTGTTAGGTCTCCTCAAATACTTCCACTATTATTGTATATAGCCTACCAAAAACATGGAACAAGTCATGGCGAGCAACCCAACGAGTTCGACACTGATCAACAAGAGTCTTTCGTGTACTGCAGTCAGCATAATTTGCTCTAGTAATGCCTGACGTTTAGGAGATGAATTAAAAAATAAATTAAAAGTTCCAATAACATTACGAATGATTTGTAGATTACATGCCTTAGCAATACACAAATTCCAGTAACAGTGCACATATACTGCTTTAGGATGAGCCTGAGAGATGAGTGCCGAACATGAAATGGCAAGGACACCAAGGAGACAAGCCAAATGATCCCCAAAAAACACTTCCTTATGCTCATTGTGCTTTTTTTTGAGAGCTCCTTCCTGTTACAAGTTGCGAATGTGAACATAGTAATAGCACACTTAAACGCCTATCTCAGATCAACAATGGCCTGTTGAATGTAGATTATGATATGGAAGGCGATTGTGAGCATATCCTCAACCACTTTGCTCGGAAATATCCCAGAAGAATGCAGTTAGATCTTACTAAAATTAGTAACTGTTTTATAATAATTATCATAATTATGCAATTTTTAATTTACACAAAGCTTTTTTACTACGTTTATTTTGTATCTCATGCATTTTGTATGATACTTTTTTTTTCAGTTGCACTGCACAGGATGGGGAGCATGATTACACCAAACCCTCATGTGTATCCCCCATAGTGGCAGCCATCTAAGGGCCCCCCCAAATTCGCACTCCGGATCGAATTACTAACTAAATCGTTTTGCCTGCTTCTTTATGTAATGTGAATGAACTCGCTCATTGTAACTTTTGTGACTTCTGGGTACTCAAGAAATCCTTACTCAGTACAGTATGTACAATGTACATAATATAGTGCATCCTTTATGTTACTGATCTATAATAAGCAGGACTCGCATCACTCATCTTATTACACGCTTGTTCAGTATGCCTATATTATTGATGTACATGTATAGGTACTTAAACCATCTGATTTAAAAATTTCACTGAGCAAAAATTTCACTGAGCAAGTATAAATTTGTCAGAAAATTTTTTTTATAATAATGGAGAACTTAAACAAAAAAAGTTATATTGTATTGTCACTCTACAACTTGGCCTAAATTGTATATTCAAGTTGGGCTAGGGAATATGTTATGGAGTCTCACCTACAAAAGGTCCTAGGGCCTAATGTTGGCAGGTACAGATACCCCTATTAGAAGTCATTACAAAGAATCTTCCACAAGAGAGAGTTGTCACACCTGCTGCTCTGATCTGCTGCCCCCAACCGAAGTGCCTGGATAGGGTAGTGGTTATCTCTCGCACGTCTTCCTCTCGTACTAAAACCCAGGGACCCTAGATTCATTTCCATGGTATTCACAATTCCTTGTAGATCCAAGAGCTCAAACCAACATATCCAGCCAGTTTGTAAAATTTGTCAAGGATGCTTGGGGGTTTATACCTACGATAAAAAGTAATTAAAGCACTAAAGTGGTGAACCCTCACAGTTATGCATGTGTACACACAGCACACCATGTCCACACAATACATACTGCAATACACACTACCATGCACTTACACCATAGATATTGTAGTTACATAACGGGATAGGAAACCAAAAAAATTATCACATGTATTAGAATAGTTACCTAGCAACCACAACTAACGAAGGCAAGTTCGGACTTAAACAGCTATTTCAAGACAAACAAAGGAGCTTTCCGAACAATAGTCAGAAGTTACTCTATGCATAGTGACAGCACTAACCTTTCGAGTGATACGGAATTCCAAGGATTCATTAATTATGGATGAATAGAACATTGCAATCAAAGCCATTCTTTATGGAGCATTATTTTTGTTTTGTACCTTTTACTCGAAGCATTTATATTGAATAAAAGTAGCAGTGAGGCACTGACGAAGAACTTTTTGTTTAGGCTTTCCGCTCATCTAGCAGCTTATGACATTACTGGAAGCTTCGTTTGTTTCCAAGCTTCGTTTGTTTCCAAAGGAGCCAAATAGAATCGCTTAGTGAAGCACTTCTTCGTAGGGTTGCTATCCATTTCATTACTGTTGCACTTTCATTTAAGTGGTAGGCGGAGATTTTTAAACCTCATCATAAACTTCTTTCTTCAAGCACCGATGGGCGATACTATCGAAAAGTATCGAACATATGGATATTTTATCGATACTATATGGTATCGATTTACAAGGCCGAAAACGCTATAGTGATTACTTTGCACATGCAGGGGCGTATCTAGAAATCAGAACAGGGGGGAGCCGCATAGCTATATACACGTTGGCGGCACGCAAAGCGCGCTGAAATTTTGGCCACGCACACTTTCGTCGCCGTATTTTGGCATAGTAAGGCACGCGCGAGCGATCGAGCATAAAATGGGGCGGAATATTGGATTATCAATAATAAATGGGTAAAGTGGCTATAACTGAGGGCAAAACGATAAAACACATCAAAAAGGAAGAGTCCAGATTAGTCTTTTAATATGTCTATCATTTGCATTCATCTGGGGTTCGTCCTACTGAACTCGTCAATGGCGCCGTCAATGTCAATTTGAAGGTCTCGATGTATATGGAGTAAACTCAATCCGGTTAGTCTCATGGAGGAAAGGAAAGGCGTTTTTGTTCTTTTGAGGGAACTGAAATACCTCTCAGCAGAGCATGTTGTCACAGGGAGAATTTTGAGGAGAACAGTTACGTTGGGATACATCGAAGATACCTGCTGGAGAGCTGTTGCTGGATTGACTGGCAAACTAGCAGTACCGTGTTCTTCGCTATATTTCTGCCACCTTATCTTCCAGCACTCGCGTTTACTGGCGAAAGAAGGAGATGGAAGATCATCCTTGGTAGTTCTCAGCCAATTTCGATGTGTTCGTTAGAAAATCATGATCTGGCATCGCTAACATGGCTGAACACGGAAGACTTGATACCTGGGACCGCCTCAAAATGGCCAAAAAAAATGGCCAACTTCAAACTGTCAGTAAACGTGTTAGGTGCGTTTCTATAATAAAAAGTAATATTTAGAGTAAAGAATGAAGCTTACTTAAGCCAGCTATACAGCATAAAAAGCAGCCAACCCGACTCGGATTTCTGAAGTGGCGACGATGCTGAAAGCAGATAAATCGACTTTGAGCAAGTTTCCAACTTTGTTCCACTACTCTAAGGAAGCTGAAATTCTTTTTGCAAGCTGTTATTGACCCCATCTACAACCTATCAGTGTTTGCAAACCTTTGCATTTACAGTTACGAATACACAAAAATAGTCACCTTGGAACGGCTCCTAATGTGAGCGTTTCTTCCCATACCTCCTGACTCCTGCGGTATTAACTTAGCAAACACTGATAGCTGCTAGAAAACATCATAAGAAGTTGATTTGTCGTGTTAATGCCATTTAATACCGACCGGAATAAAGTTGGAATCGCTGTTGAAGTTGGCCACATACAAGAAGAACGAACGGCCATTTTTCCCCATCTTAATACATTGCTAACTATTGCACGTGCGCAAAACGTGGGTGCGGTTGCAGCTGTTAATTGCAACATCAAAGAGATTATTATGATAACATTATCAACGAAGTATGAAGCACTGTCCCAGGTATTAAGTGGCCTGTGAAGGTACAGCCCCAGTAACAATCGATTAGTGGCCTTGACTTGAGCTCAGATAATAGATGGTCGATGAGAAGAATAGAGATTGTACAAGAAAAGTACTGAGGAGAACTAGCAGGTGTATTGGAACGGTCTGTTCGGCGATAACAGGTACGTGGAACTGAAGGAACAGTACCAGCAATACCGCACATCTTCTCGATTTCCTCGAACCATTGGTTATGGTAGGTTTCTATATCATCTCTTATCCCCTGTATTTCTGTAGTTACTGTCTTTACAGCTTGAATGATGTCCACAGAGCTTCCCTGAAGACTCACAGTCAAGGAAAACAGATACTGGAGAGCAGCGTTGGTAATGACGAAGCTAGCAATAAAGGTGGGATTGGAGATGGCTTGCCTCAAGGTGGTAGCATCTGTGATGGAGTCACTTGACCACGATCCCAGACCTTCATGACTGATAGTCTACAGACAGACAAGTACAAACTGGTACAAATCAGAGAACACAGTAAAGGCATTGAGGTGTTGAACCCATCGAGTGCAGCAGAGGTCATTCAGCTTTGTAATGTTAGAAGAGGGTTGGGTTTCGGCTATGGAATTATCAAGCTTGGTTTGTCTTTTAGGATGGGCATCGCAGAAGAAATACACGATGTTCATCACATTGCGGATGCTAGTAGACTGCAAAGACTTCACAACCGCTAAATTAAGGCAGTGTGACGCACAATGAAGGTATGTGGCTTGATTGTATTTTGCAGTTATAATGGCAGCTGTTCCTTTAGTACATCCGGACATATTCCGAGCTCCATATTCATATTCCGGACATATTCGTAAGCCTGTCCCCTTAAGTAAGAAAGATCGAGATCAAAAGATGCCAGATTTGTGAGAATCAAGTCCGCCAACTGTCTACCAGTAATACCCTCGTTACACTCGAAGAAGCCAACAAGATCTTCATGAGGAAGAAGAGAATATGGGTCACAATATCGAACAACCAGGCTCATTATTGGAGACATCTGTGACTTCACCGTAAACCACTTCGATTCTTTTACTTTATTAATAATGGTTTCGTTTCGACAGGATTTCGATTAGCTGGTTTTGGATGATGGATGACGTATACGTGGCATTACGAGGTGCGTGGGAGAGGTGATCTTCAAGTACCTTGTCACCAGCGTCTACTCTAAAATCAAGAAGGGCCATAAAATTCCCGTGGTTGTGTACTCCACCAGGATCTCTCTCAAGGTCGGTTAGGCCGTCTTGATGACCCACAGAAAACTATCGTTTTGATGATGGAGGCCAACTTGATTCAATTTTTGGCGATTTGATTGGCAGCTCCCTAACTAATGGCAGAAGTGATAGCTGGCTGTTGATTTCTCATCACCTTCATGAAATCGTCTTGGCGAAGAACAGAGCTTTTATGGTGTTTTTTACTACCGTGCTTTCTCAAGGTTTCCAATGCCTTCTTAAAGTTGGTCATTGACCTACTAACGAGTATTCCGGGATCTGAACTGTGATATCCTCCAGTGGAGAAAAGAACACATGGAAGACAAAAACCACCATTCTCCTTTCGGCTATAAACCAACCATGGGAACTGATGAAGCCACTGCTGCTAAAACGAACGACCGTCACTCCCCTTCGGGAATGTATACGTAACACCAGGATTCAGATCAGCGTTCAAAGTTCGGTACTTCTCTGATGTGCTCAGCTCGATATCTGCTACATCATCGACCTGTGCTGCTCGTCTCTTGGGTGTTGGAGGGTTAGCTTCTCCCACATTCGTTACACTGTCCGTGGCACCACCTTTGTCTACTACATAATAATTATTTAATTAATACAGTAACTAATTAATAATCTAGCAACTAATGTGTAAGGCCTTTATTATATTTTTTTACAGAAAGTGAACAATCATCAGGTAAGTACCTGATGATTGTTCACTTTCTGTAGCAAAGTACTTGTACAAGGTGTTTGACTTTGACATTATTTACAATATTGTTTAATAGGGCTTTTTCAGCTGATATAACAAATAAAACATCAAACCATGTGATTGCATGCGTAATTAATTGGTATTAAGTCACACCCATTTTTGTAATTAATATCTTAAAACATGGCCGAATTGACGGGTCGGGACCGGTCGGGAAAGACAGATAGTTAGAGACGATTCTCGTCATAGTTTGCTTTTCCTTAGTGCTCATAAAGAGCCTCAGGTTACTTCAGGACTTTTTAAGGTTTATTAATGTAAAAATGGCAAAAAATAAGTATTTTTAAGGATGAGGGGGGTGCTCAAGCCCCCCCCTTGGATACGGCAGTGCACATGCGCCTTACTAACAGTAATGAAAGAGTTATAAGTCAATTAATAGGATCAATTATCAAAGAATTGAATCAGTTTTATATCATAATAAACAATAGACATGGTTCAACTTTATTAACTATTAAAACTAATCATTTAAGTAATCGATACTATTGATACTTAATACCCAAGTAATCAGTATCGTATCGATATGAAAAAATTGATATCGCCCATCACTACCCTGAAATAAAATAACTCACTAAAGTAAGTCTATCGTACTGAGCAATGTCATACGATTTTCTGCCAAAGTTGTCCTCCCAAAATAGGTTAGGTTTTTTACCTATTAAAGATATACGTGTAATGGTATGCTGCCACATTTACCTGGGCTCATATATTCATATGGGCATGTTCAATTCTAATTAATTACTGTTCTTTGCATGAAAAATACAACTCAGTTATTGCTTTCAAGTTGGCATATTTATGCTATAGAAGCATTCATAATGATTCTGGTAATAATTTATAATCACTATATTCACGTACAAATGCAAAGTAATTAAAGTTCTTGTGCTGGCTTTCAAGATAAAGCACTTTGTGGTTTTATTTAGTTTAACTGCCATGGCTGTTTAATCAAACGCCAGAACAAAAAGGTTTTCACATCGAATTTCTTGACAACTGTATTACTGGGATGTCATCCATTATTAATACTACATATCGGTCTTAATTACATGTATCTAACAAGCCAAAGTTCAATAACGACTGGTAGGACGGGTAAAATTCGCAGCTTCTTAAATTTGCGAGTTTATCAGATTGTTACTGTTGTCATAGTGACTTGTCATTTTATTTATACTCTGACCAAGCAGTAAGTTGCCTACAAAATGTATTATTGAAGCAGTAGCAGGAACAAATCACGAATTTAAACAGCTGTCAAATTTACAGTATATTATATATGTCTATTATTAATATTATGTATCGATCTTAATAGCCAACAAGCCTTGATATAAAGCTTTAATAATGACCAAGCTAGCTTATACTATGTGAGTTGTCGTCCATTATTAATAGTTATCTTAGTTACCAAGAAGCCTTGATATAAAGCTTTAATAATGACCTAGCCACTGCCACTCTATGAAGTAATGTAATTGTTGTTTAGTTTATAGTAAAATCGTTCTGCTGTTCACAGATAATGGGTAGTTACCAGGAGTAGACCTAACACAGCGAATTGAGTCTAATTAACGCCCACTCAAAAGGGTGGTAAAATGGCGGGTATTTGCACTAGACGGTGAACGAAGCACGCTGTATCGCCAGGTAAGAGGCTGTCTAGGCTTAATATAAATTCTATATAGTTTTTCTCAGTTATAGATTGCTTTTTGTTGTGTTTATTTTGCACCTTTTTTGAGTAGGCTATTTACCTTTGCCTTTGATGTCACCTTTGTGACTCGCCTTCGCCTCCTTCACCGAGCAAGCTTAACATCACCACTTGGCTCTCCCCCACTATGGAAAGGTGGAGTCATCCCAGTTTTCGAGCAGATGTAACAATGCTTCAATGCTGCTCAATTTACACTGCAAATTTTTAAAAAAAACTGTTTTTTTACTTACTGCTTTTGCTTTCTTTTAGAAGCGCTCTTAACGTCGTAGTTCATTAAGTTCAGAGGGAGAAGAAGCAGGAGACTGTGTGCTTGAAATCAAATCAATCGTTAATGTTTTATTTCATAGACAAACAAGAAAACGCTTCCGAAATGCGCGCTTTACGTAAATATAATGTGCAACGCAAGCGTGTTACTATCATTTCGTAATTGTACTATGCGACGCATTTCGTTACGTTTGCTGCGTACTACGTACGTTTTGTACTTACACGATGTAAAGGTTTTTTTTGCGGTGTACTGTACTAACACTGTTTGAGAGTAATGTGCGCTCCCTATACAACTACCCTGGCAGTCACCAGGCCCAGTATATTGACCACACGCTACTACATGTTATGTACTCTTTCCACTCTGTGTAGACGTACCAGTGCTTGCCCTTGATTAATCATATGGCCAATTTGCCAAACTCACATGCACCTAACGTGCAACAATGGGACGCAATAATACTTTACATGTACACTATATTTAAACCCCTAAAGGTAGACCGAAAACATCATGACTTGACAGGTTGTAAGCATGCAGTCAGGCTAATGGTAATTCTGTAGATGTAATATAAAGCCTGAACTGAATGCACTAGAAATTTCCGAATATTTTTCATAATCTTGCCGCCAATTATATAGTGAATAACTATACATACTAACTTATAGTCAACCATAAAAAATGTTTGGCAACAGAATGAATATTCAGAAGTTACATTAAAGTGTAAGACTATTATTGTCACAAAAAAATCGAGGGGACTTCACCGAAGTGACACTTTAATGAGGAATACTATTATAGTAAAATACAAACATCAATGATTATGCACGGTGTGTTATTCAGTAGTTAAGGGTGCTGCACACTCGCCCACGCAAAATTTTGGGGTGGTTGTTAGGGAGTTTGTTCTCAGAAACTGAAGTACTTTTAAGAAAAATACAAGTGCCTTAGGCAAGATAGCTAGCAAATAAACAAGCAGG